>JABEEQ010001665.1:0-35981 GCA_014824365.1 Fusarium sp. NRRL 66894 | reverse complement strand
GTCTGACCTCTAGACTATACCAGGCCAGGCCTCCAAGAAACCACAACTAACTCCGGGTACACGGATCACTTGCTTTCTTCAAGGATCCTTTCCTTTTTATCCATATGTTCAAGTCTTACTCGTCTCATCTCGTCTCATCTCGTCTCGTCTCATCCTTCCCATCCCATGACACATCCAGTACAACGACCAATACCTATTCTTCCTCTCATCAGTTTGCTTCTCGAGCTGGTATAAGCTATGCGCTGCTCGAGAAAACTGACAAAGTGGTTATGACCAACCCAACAAACGCCATTAGGGGTCAAAAGTTGACCCCCGAACACAAAGAGCCCATCATAACGTACATTTTCACCAAAGTATTGACAAGAATGGGCAAAAAAAAAAAAAAAAACCAGTGATTACCCATGAAAGGTTCAGGTCATGCGCCGTGTCCCATCTACTGATGTAAAACCATCGTCGTCCTCAATTATACAACCGTGATCGTGTTGGGAGTTGTCTCATTCGATGTCATCTTCTTCAAGTCTTCGTGCTTTTCGTTCAGCTCAGTTGGCTCAGCCTCCTTTGATGACTTCCGTGGGGTCACATCTTCAGTCACGTCGTCGATGACTGAGAAAGGTCGGTCGGATGTAGGTGTTGTAAGTGTTGAACCATCAACACTCCATCGGTCATCAGTAACTCCAGTGTAGATAGATGATGTGTGCTTCTTCTCAGGTGTCACGGGGCTGTCGGGTCGCTCAGTCTGGGGGAGCTTAGGTGATGTCTGAGCATCCTTGGTCTCAACCTTGGGTTCAGTTGCAGCCTCCTCCTTTGCCTCCTCGACCTTGGTGGGCTCAGTATCAGGCTCCTTTGCTTGAGGCTCCTCGGTCTTGGCAATGTCCGTCTTCGCCTCTTCAGCTGGGAAGAACTCGACCTCAGATTCGGAGGATGTGTCATCTTGGGCCTTGGTCTCGACAGTCTTGGGTGCTTTGACCTTAGGCTCATCGGCCTTGACCTCGCCGACCTTGGCCTCATCAGCCTTAGGTGCTTCTGCCTTTGGCTCATCAATCTTGGGCTCCTCAGGCTGGGACTCTTCTGCCTTCTTAGCCTCGATTCTGACCTTCTCGACCTTGAACTCCTGGGGCTTGAGATAAGGTGAAGATTCAGACTTGGTCTGCTCATCCTCAGAAGCAAGATCCTCCTCGCTGAAAGCCTCCTTTCGCAGGGGGCTTCGGAGGTTTGAAACATCGCCGATCTCGCTCTTACTGGATCGCGAGGTCCTAGCAGGGCTCCTCATAGGCAGTGGGGGAGGAATTCTCTTGCCGATGGTAACCATGTTACCCTTGGCGTGGATCATGCGAGATGCAACAGCCTGGGTTCTTGCCGGCTGAACGGCAGCCACCTCGAACACCACTGGTTCCTCCTCCTCATCTTCCTCCGCCTCGCTCTCGGAATCATCCTCATTGTCGGCGTTTCGGCTGCTCTTGTCGTCCTTGTCGCTGTCATAGTTGCTCGAGGCCTTGTCAGTGTCATCCCTGGGCTCGACTTTGAGGGTGTCTTGTTCCACAGCTGTTGTGCTACTGTGGCTGGTCGCACTGAGAGGAGTATGGGCTCCGCTCAAATGTCTTATTGGAGTCAGGTCGACCTTTGTGTAATCAACTTCCTCCTCTTCTTCTGTGACCTCGGGAATTTGCGTGCGGGTAGACCTGTCAAAACCGTCTTCGCTTTGGCCTGGGCTGGGCGTTGTCTCGGGTGTTGTGCCCACATCCGTCTGTGTTCCAGCATCCGTCATTTGACTTTTCACCGTTCGTGAGGACATGTAACTGTTTCGGTTACTCCTCGACACAAAAGTATCTATACTTTGCCTGTTGAACTTTGAGAATGCTGGACTTGTAGGCGCGGGGTTGAAGTCAAATTGGCTGCTGGTAGGTCGTAGTCTTGATCCTGCCTCTCGGATTTCCAAGCCAGCCATCTCGAGGGCCAAAACACCAAAAGGATCGGGATCATCGATGTTAGGAATTCCAAAGGCAGTTCGAGGCGAAGCGGGCGTTGAAGATTTGGGTGTTGCGATCATGGCGTCTCCTGGTGCACATTCCGCAGCGATTTTGCTTATCACAGAAGCATCGTAGTCTGTCCTACCTTCTGCCATCTTGATAACCTCTGAGAGCGGCCCAACCTCCTCCACTTGGCGAGAGACGTTACCAGCCAGAATGTCCATTTGTGTTACTTGGTTGGCATAGAATCGTTCATTCTCGTTCCCTCGCTCGGCCAGGATACATCCGTTCAAGTTGACGGCCTGGTTTTGACCCCGCGCTTTCAGGTATGTCAAAACGGTATTTCCTAGGTCCTTCCATTTTATGTGCGACTCATCTGAGTCAAGCGATACCAGGGGGCCACTGGTTAGTCCGACATCTTCGCCTAGGGTGACACGAGGCTTTGTAATTGATTCGAGGGCGGCAAGGTTGTTGATAACGAGAACGCAATCGTAGACATCGACGCCAATAATAAAGCTGAGGGTGGGCGTATGTAACATGATTCCAGATGGGGGTGACCAGGTACCGTCTGACTTTCGGGCTATGAGAATACCGGAGCCACCGGAGCCTGTCATGTACAGACCGCTGCGCATGCACGTAAAGATGGCGATTCCGGCTGCATTCTGGATGATGCGCTTGGGGATTTTCTTGGTGACTCGTTTTGGGGAGCGTGGTTCGCTTGTTGTCGACTGTGCGTCGTCTTCTTCTTCTTCCAATGGCACGAGATATCCATCCGCTGTGGAATCATGTTAGCAAAAATGAGGCTGAGAGGAAAAGTGAGACAAGCATACTGCAGAATGACTTGAGGATGCGGGCAGCCTTTTCGCATTCAAGATCCAGAGTCGCAGGCCAAAAGGCTTCCCGTTGTACCCGGCCACTGGCATTAGCGGCCGCAGTATTTAATCTGGATAATGCATTGGAGTTTGCGACCGATATCGAGGTGCTGGAACGGTTGGAGGACCAGCCAAAGAGGCCAGCTCTAGAACCTCCCGACGACCTCTTGTCCCACGAGGGGAGAAAGGAAGAAACTCGCTGCATGGCGGGCCGTCTTGCCTCTCCGTCGCCGCCGTCTTGGCCAGGCGGAGGCACGACAGAGAGGACGGGGATACAGGGCGCGCTACTGGTATTGGTACTGCTAGAGATGATTGTTGTGCCGGAGCGGAAGTGGACGGATCTCTTGGTGGGTTTGGTAGGTACAGATACGGGAGTAGCGAATGTTGATGTCGATCTTGGAGTTGGAGATGCGACAGACGAGGCAGGAGACGAGACCGGGGTTGTTGTTGCGGTGGTAGTGGGCGAGCCGTATGATGATGTTGGTGTAGATGATGCTGTGGTCGAGGAAGAGGAGACGGAGGAGACGGAATTGGAGTCGGAGAGAGGATGAACAGTGACGAGTGGTCTCTTCAGAGCCGAATTGTAAGCGGCGACAACTGAAGCGTGAGAATGGGAGTGAGAATGAGACGGCGCCGAAGCCGAACTGGCGTGTTGATGAAGGTGGGATCGAAAGTAGTGTCCGCCCTGGTGGTCCTGGTGGTCCTGGTGGGTGTATGGTTGTCCTTGAATCTGGGTACTCGTGCTCGGGCTTGGACTTTGACTTGGGCTTGGACCGGCTGGACTATTGCTAGCGTTTGCGTTTGCAGCAGTAGCGCCTCCAGCTGCAGAAGAACCAGAACCAGAAGGCACTGAAATGGAAGAAGTGGTCCCCTGTAATCACGATGTTAGCTGTAAACTTTACAGGGCATTAGAGTAGAGTGAGGTGACCTGTCAGCGCGGGCGGGTGGGTGACGTGGGCCACTGAGCCACTGGGACAGGACCGGGCTGGGCTAGGTATGCTCGGTTTTTGCGTTTTTGCGTTTTTGCAAGGATTCGTGCAGGGGCAAGCAAGGAAATGGAAAGGGAAGAATGAGCGAAAGGGATGCAATGGGGATGGGATGATCCGCCTTTGAACAAGCCTCCCCGGGTCAAGATGAGACTCGATCAAGAGGGGGGACAAAATTGAGGGTGAGAGAAGATTCCAGGATATGGCTTGACAGTGTGAAGAGACAGCTGAAGAGACAGCTGAAGAGAATGGCTGTTGGAGTTGAAATTGATGTGCTGTGTCATACTATACTGTTTCCTCATTGGGCTGAATTTTATCGATTGCTTTTCCATCGTTGCAATTGACTTTTTCAAACTCACTTCTTCCATCTTTCAACTGATCATCTTTTTTTGCTGCTCCCGCTCCGGCTCAGGGGGCCTCTGGTCTGATGACGGAACCTCTTAAAACTTTCAGGGACTTAGGTAACGCCCCTAAACCCAACTTTGACAAGGTGCAGCTACTGCCATTCACTTTACGTAGCGTGGGCTGGCTGCCCTGAGTAAGGCAAGGCGTTGATGGGGGGTCGGGAAGTGAAGCGAGTGGGTGTGAAAGTGCAGGTCAAGCACATGTGAATGGATTCGGTGGAGGGGAAAACAAGAGAGAAAAGAAGAGGTAAGTACAGTAAAAGAAAGGTACTAACCGAGTTGCTCATTGTGTTTGTTGAAGCTGTTTTTGTAGAACCCCATCGTCCAAAACTCCATCCTCCTCCCGTTCCATTACTTCTTCCATTGCTTTTCATGTCCTCCTTCTTGTTACTTCCTGCAATGCCACTGATACTCAGCTTCTTCTTTCGCGCCGTCATGAGGAATTCTGGTATGTTCGCTTGAGGCTGGTACTACACAAAGTACAGTACAGCACTGTTACTGCGGCAGCAAACATCTCGTCAGCTCAATCCCAGTCCCGGTCAAGCTCGAGATGGTGCGGGTGACCCTGCACATGCTTGCATATTGGTGTATGTGCCCGTGTGTACTTGGTGTATTGAGTGCAGTGCATCCGTGTGAGCGAAGTGTGTGTGTGTTACGATGCTGGAACAAGCACCATCCCAGACTATTCAGCTCGTCTCGAAAAGGTACAGCAGATCTCGGATTGGGTGCTCAAGATCACTATGGGTCCGTGATGGAGCAGTATCATTGCATCTCTTGATGTTGATCGTCACTTGACTTGAGCCATCAAAGTCAAGTTGAGAGGCCACCGTGATGATGAATGAATGAATGAACGAACCAAAGAAAGAGGAACCAAAAGAGAGAGAGAAAGAGAGAAAAGAAATGTCGTACCTGTTTGAGCAACGTTCTACTTGTGCTCCCAACGGTTCCTCTCATCGCCCGTTTACTGTCCGTCCTCTCTCTTTCGTCCTCCCTTACACCTATCTATACCAGACAGGTTGTGTATAGGTCCGAACACACTTTGCAAAAGACAGCAAATCAAATCACAAAAACAACACAAGCAAAGACAAAGAAAAATGCTCAATGAAGAGATCGAGATCATGAAGCAAAAGTAAGAGAAGGTTGAACTTTGTAAGATGAGGAGAAATCACGAAACCCTCAACAAGAACGAAGTAAGGGAGAGGGAGAGACGACTTCAAGGGTTTTCTTCTTGTCGTACATACACAGATACATAATTCTTCGCATTCCGCATCTATACCCCTCGTTGTATATGGATTCCACCAACAAGATGCACGTTGTGCGGGAGCAGGCAAATCCCCATCGTCTGTCTTTCTTTGCCCGCGTCTATTCTTTACCCTTTTCTTTTGGTCCGCCTCATCTTGTCTTGTCTCTGGTTATACGCCACGCGACCCCTGCCCACGAGCAGACCAATCCTGAGATATGATGGTCGAAATTCACGATCGGGGGCAATTATTGCATTCCAATAGTGTCTCACCATTGTCCTCGGCTGGTGGCATTGCTTCTGTTCACAACCTATGGCCGAAATCACGGTTAGTCAACTTGCAACCGTCACATATCAGAAGGATAGACATTCAGCCAGCCAACAACTATTACTGGTTGTTATATGCAAAACACAGTCGTATCAGAATTGGATACAATAAAACGGAAACACCAAGAGAAAAAGAAAAACTCTAAACATCTAGCACTAATACTATACTGGACCTGACTCAGGAATGTGCAGAAGCTCTAACAACTAATAGGCGCTCTGGCACCGTTAATGTGCCAAAAACTCAATTAGAAACTAAGGATCTTCAGTGAAATTTGTTCCCGTTGGTTCTCTCTCTCCAGATTGTCGAGGTCTAGCGAGTCAAGATGAGATAGTCTTGATCATGATCAACCACACCAAAATGTTACAAGCAAAAAGAAACGGCGCATGGTAAAAGCGGGTCGAACAAGGCTAGAGCTAGGCTAGGGACTTTTTCAAATCTAACGGTCTTCCGCGGCCGGGATGTCACTCTATCCCATCCGTTTCCTACCTTACTGTGTACCTTAACCTTCTTAACATTAGCCTTCCATAAACAGTTACAGGTTATATCTCTCACTGCACTTGATCATGTCTAGCATACGCAAGCCATGACGTGCAAACGGGAACAAATCTTCCGGTAACAAGACTGAGGCGTAAAAGCTGGCATATCCTTGAATGCTCGTTTGCATTCCAGCACAAAATTCGCAGCCCTCCTCAAGGCGGGAGAGAATACTAATTTAACGAACGAGCCAAGACACTTGTCAAAGAAAACAATAGTAATTTGCTCGAAACAGAGGGAACGTAATGTCCGGGTTATGTGAGCATAAGGTATCTTGATAGATTAACCTGCGGGTCAAGGGTTTTGATAATTACAGGGATGGCTCTAGATCAGATCAACAAAGAAAACATTTATTTTCCGCGTTTGACGCCGGGATCCCTTGATTAGATTCTATGAGTCTTTCGTTTAATAAATCGAGCTCCTTTTGACATGTGTTTCAAGGGGTGACACACAAGTCCCTGGAAACTCGAGACGAAGTTACAATAAAACGGTATGTATCTCTGGTACAACGTCACATATTAATTTCCTTGGTCATATTGAAAGGATGCACTGCTGCATGTTCTATGCTAGACATGCATTATAATTTCTTTTTCTTACTGCTCATCGATCGTCGTTCTCTGGGGGATGGGGCTTGCTAGTAGCGTCCTCATTTATCTTGATTAGTCTGATATAGGCCAACAGCCAGCCAGAGTTGACAGTTTACTTCTATCTCGAGCCACATAGTGCTCCTTCAATAGTTACAGAAACAAAAATTCGTGGTTTCTTGGAATGGAGAAGAGCTGCTCCAAGCTTCATGATGGTCTCATAGTTGATGCTCGCATTACATCGCCTCGCATCTGCATTACTTTTCAACTCTTGGTCTCTCTCCCTAGAATTCTAGTTCTCGCCCTGTCATTCCAGGAACCCTTGTGCCGCCTCAAAGGGGAATGTTTCTGAAACAAGGCTTGCAGTACCGAGAATGGCTTGTGTTACCGGCTTACGGCTGCGGCCGATATTAGTTGCGCTGCACGCACAGATATTCACGGCCGTTTCTAGTTACAGAGAGCATAACCATCAGTTCATATTATCGTGATGAGAAATGGAAGTGACATGCTTTAGTGTCCAGCGAAACTCGATGCGTCTAAACCGCGGGTGCGCGGCCTACATTAGATTGGATGCTTTGAGACAAGTTGGGAGTATGAGACAAAATCTGCCAAAAAAGCAATTATAATCATTCATCCCATCCCCTCCTACTCCAGGGTCTTGTGCTCTCCCTTCAGTTGCCACTCGACTTCAAGTTCAGCCAAGCCTTCAACAGTTTTTGGTCAAGAGGCGCGGAAGCGGCCTCTACTTGTCCCTCTATTCTTCTCTTGATGTCTCGGGGATTGCTGCAGCCGTTGTATCACTGTCTTGAAGAGTGTTGCGATTTCTCTTCACCAGAATTTTCTTACAATCGAATGACGTGCTACGTGGATTCCTCTAGCTGTAGCACGGAATAGACTTTCATTTAATGCCATGGTGAAGACTGGCGGTTTTGAGCGATCATCATGATATTGGTCTCGATTTCTCAGGCATCATCGCGTCAAATCCTTATCTATTGCTTCCATAGCGCGCTTCTTCCATGCAGCCATCTCTAGAAAGTATGCAAAAGAAAAGAAAGCAAATTTCATGACATACCTTAGGTTTTGCTGTGCCGTTCGTATTCTAACAGGCAGTGTGGTGAACATGCAATATCTAAGACCCGTCACACTACGGCTGACATATCATGCTCACTCTGTTTGAATCAACAGTGACAAAAGACCCTGGTATACATAAAGGAGTTTTTCTTCTATGTGGCAGTGTCTTATTTTGGAACTCTCCGTAGTGCTAGCAACTGGAAAAGTCGGAAGAATAATCTGACAGAAACCGTTCGACGGCGTATCTCACTTACTCTGGGAGCTTCGCGTTTGTCTCAGCGCCATATTGTGTAAACGACTGCAGGTATATAGGTTATCTACTCGGGGTGTAGAATTCTGCTTGTAAGGTCTCAGCATTTGTTAGAACTAATGCTTCGCAAAGGGTTGTGAGAAAGAGCACGAGCATGACGCTGGGAAGATACAACAAGTTCATTTTCTCTGTAACCATCACGCTCCTTGTATAAGTAGGTTCAGGCTTAACATAAGGCCCTAGCTACATCCTTCCTGCTGGTCTAGGTTTGAAATATCGGCCGGCTCTCTATCCTTGGCTAGTTCATGACTCTTCAGGACAACAAGATCCTGTTGACTCTTCAATATTAGGTCTTTAGAACAAGAACTTCTACTCTTAAGTCAAACACACATACAACTCCAACAATTGTCTTATATTACATTGTATGGCTTCGCAAATTCTCAAACATATACTGATATGTTCTCCTGAATCTTATATGAACTGGACAAATCTGATTACCACCCATGGTGTCAACTCCCGGCAACTTCGATGTCAACATAGCTCATGCCATACTATCTAGAAGCTGCTACTATGCCGATTTAGATTAAACAAGAAGAAAGAAAAATATGCAATGTTCATAGTTGCTGTCGATAAAGCTTGTAATTATACGCATCCCTATATCTCCCTAACAAGGATAGTGGCTCAATGTTCGCTCCGTATCAATACCATTACGCAGATACTGCTCGCCTGATTCATCATGTAACTCCAAATTAAAGTTCCTTAACATCATAATTCATTACCTTCCAATATTGTCCCATGCCAAGAGCCCCTTCGATCATGCACAACCTACCCCTTAGATCCTCCATAACGGCTGAGGATACTCCCCTCCCTCCAGTATATACTTCTCAAGCCTTCCACTCTTCTCTCCCATAACCCTAACAATTGTGTCCACCGCAGGCACATCATTACGAAAGAAGATCTGATACCAGCCCACATTGTCACTAAACCGGCCATTGATTCGAACCGTATCCAACACCTCTAGTTTCTCCTTCATAAGCTTGAAGATAAAATCCCAATCGATCTCAGTGGGACTGAAAGGATCGCACCATCCATATATACTCTGCAGGTCAACCTCTTTTAGCGTTGGGCCGTGTTCAATGATCAGACGGGCAAAGTGCACAAAGCCGATGTGTAGACAGCTCAGGTCGATCTTCTCGAGGTGAGGAAGCCTTTTGGTGATGTAGAAGTCAACATCGCTAGCTTCGAATTCGACAGGAGTGTTGTGGACTTTTAGGTCTCGGATATTGGGCATCAAAGAGATGAAGTAATCGAGGCGGTCTGGTTTGAAGGAGATGACGCCGTATTTCAGATGCAAGTGTAGCTGGGTCAACGACCCAAAGACTGTTGATACTTTTTCGTCCAGTTTAGATGGTAATATCAGATCCGGGTGCATTATCGGCTCGATTGTTAGACTCTTGAGTGGTACGTTGCGTCTGAGGAGGGCATCCAGGATCGCTTGCTGTGACTCTAGCATTTCATCGCCAGCTAATTCCATAGACTCTTCCTCGCTAAAGACATCGTCAATTGCCCTATAGTCTTGCCAAGGACACTGCATCCAAGTCAAGCACACGGTATCAAGATTGGGTAGCCTCATGATAGCTGGAACTACCAAGTCAAGAGGCAGCTCGATTGGGTCGAGGAATACATCTTGAGTCTCGAGATAAGGGCCCCACGCTCTATGGAGCTCATCTGCGTTAATGATTCGAGATGTAGCGTATTCGACCTCTCCCTCGACCAAGCGAGCCATGTTGAACTTGATAGAGCGGATGCGCCTTGCGCAGCTCGGTACAAGGGAAAGATGGTGAAGTCGTTTACCATCCTTCCTCCATGGGACGCCATCGAAATGAGGTAACGCAAGGAGTGGTTTTGTACATTCTACAATCGTTTGGCATGAAAGTCTGAAGTTCTTGAAATCTTCTCTTGGTAAAAAGATGGCGATGTTGTTGATGAGCTCGTATGGGAGATGTGTAAGGCGGGGCTGCGATGACGATGCGACTGGCTCGTGATGCTCCATGGTTTGTTCCTCCGAGTAAACTTTGGTGTTGTTTTGTATGTTCGTGTGTGAGTATCAATGGTTTGTTATATCGCTCTTTGTGTATTGTATGTTCATGTCAAGATCCAATATCAACAGAGTTCAGCTCCAATCTTGTCCTGCCTTGAACCTCGGAGCTGAGCTACTGCCACGCCCCACGGTAAACCTATCACATTCTTTTCCGCATCAAACATCAACCTCAGTCTATTTTCATCCAGTTCTCATCCGCCGATTCATTGCGATACGCTTCATCGCATCTCTTAGGCCTCAAGAGTGAGTCTCCCCCCCGGAACCTGTTGATCTTATGTGCTGATGCCAGTCAATTTCGAAGGAGAGGCAGGTCATGTGACTGACTATTCTCGTCTTCATTGTCCCATCATCACATCAACCATCATGCTCAAGTGCGTTGCCTCATCCTCAACCGTAGCCCTCGGCACTATTACTTACATACACAATCAGGGCTTACAAGAACCTCTCACCCAAGACACGTCTCGGCGTCGGTATCGCAGTCATCGCTTGGGGCGCTGGAGGGCTCATGTTGACTGATCCGCTTGAGAAGTCTCTTGGCTTGACTCCAACTGAAGAGGACAAGGCTGAGCTGGACAAATATACACCAAAGATTATCACTGTTGAAAAGAACGAGAAGGGGAGCAACTGAACTGATAAGCTGGAAATATACATATAAATCATACCTACACATCTCCCAAAGCAATGCTTCGCATAAGATAGCGAACATAAGGGATAAGCATCAGGCTATCATCACATTACTCCAGAAATGAACACATAATACTCACACAAATTGGCACAAGTCAAAATATAGGCAAACATCATTAACCTGCTCCAAGCCATCAAGTCATGATGGTCTACCGGTTGACCGTCAACCGGTTAGACCTCCCTTTCTATCTTGATCAAAGTCTAATATGCAGTTACAACTCCTCTTCCCGTCTATTCTCGACAAATGCATTGCACAACAGTGCCAACCATGGATGTGTGAGGCCAATCCGGTCTACCTTGAGATGACCATCACATTGGTGAAACCCAGTGACCCAGGAAACAAAGAAAATGAAGAAAACAAAGCAGAATGCAGCGCAACGCCTCCAGATGCAGCCCCCGCCCCTATAGTACTTTTTTTGGTTGTGTAAGAAATTCATACTGCCGTCCCTTAGTCAAGCTCCGTCTTGACAGACGCAGTGCCAGCGTCTTCCACCACTTGCGGAAGTGGTTTGAATAGTTTTGCCATCTCTAATGTGAGATCCATAGCTCCATACTGATCATCAATCTCTCCAACTGATCCTAATTCTTCTCCTCTGCTCGCACCATCTGACATCACCCACGACTTCACCGACTTCAATAATTGGATAATTTGGACAAAGCGCGCATCCGGCGACAACCGTAAGTCCGCCGCTTGCGTATGCTTGAGCAAGTAATTGGAAAGCCAATAGAAATGGATGCCATCTCTTGAGAACCCGTGTCGCCGAGGATTGCTGGATCCCGGTAATGTTGGCGGGAACTGATTGGCCATATCCGCATCCCAGTTATTCTTGAACTTGCTCAGGGCGATAACAAGTGCCTGCAGACTTTGTGGGTCAATGTTGGCAGCCGCCCCATCCACAGGAGTACCCCGTCCACTATTGTGGCCGGCTGGAGTCATCCAATCATTAGGAGGAGGGGTGCCAAATTTGGACAGCTGAGCCGCATTACCGTCGATCTGGGCCCGCCGAATCAGAGCTAATATGCCATGGATAAGAACGAACTTTCCATATAGGTTGGTGCTACCAGGCTGGATCTGATACGAGGGGTGCAGAAGAGCTTTGAGAGCCCAGTCCATCTCGGGTTGCTTTGGTCGCTGAGTGCCATAAGGATTCTTATCGCGAGCGGCAGCATCACCGTTGAGGCCAAGCGCAGAAGCACAGTCCCCAGCTTTGTCCGCATCCCAAGCTGTGTCGTCGCAAGGCAAAGGTAGATGAAATTCCATAACATCAAACAAGGGTTGAGAGTTGAAGTAAAGTCCCATTGCAACGTCCATTAAAAAGACGCCAAACATGAGACGATTCCGACGCTCTTGATCAACCCAAGTGTCCCAGTTCCATTGCTGCAAATCAAAAGTGTTCCGGTCAAAATCAATCTGGTGAAGGGGCGACAGAGAGGCAGGGTCCCGCGACGACTGGAAGAGATTCAGTCGCCTAGCGTTGGCTGCGAGAGAAGGGTAGATCTGTCGAGCCCGCTCTCTCTGTTGAGGGTTTCCATTCCAGAGTAATAGTATACATGTTAGCAAGACAGCCTGAAGCTCTTCAATGTCAGCCCGAGATGCGTAGCTCGGTTGCCCTGTCAAAGGTTCAGCATTAGACATCATCTTGCAGTCGCGTTGAAGTGCGACGACAAGAAAATCCATCATTTCGCGAACGTTGGACGGGGTGACATTGTCTGAGTAACAGGCGCCGATGCAACACATGCCTGCAAGTAAGCCAGTATACGCCTCCATGACCTTAAAAGTCGCGACATGGATGAAAGGCATGTGGATGTGGAAATGAGTGTACTTGTCCAAGAAGTCTTTGACGTTGTCGGGTGAGAAGTAAAGATTCATCCCCGCGCTAGAGGGATCGATGGCTTGATTAGGAGGATAGAAGAAATTAAGGATCTGATCAGAAAGAAGATTGTATGAGGTTTGGTGAGATTGCATTCCCATATTCGACAAAACGGTATCGCTGGCGCTGGCGCCTGTCGTTCCGGGCCCGGCATTAGGTTCGGGTTTGATTCCGCTCTGAGTCTGTCCAAGATTAGGATTGAAAGATGTGTTGACGTAGGTTTGATGCGCACCAGCCTGGAACATCTGAGACCAATCAAGGCCAGATGGAGGGTTTGTGTTTGAGCCGCCGTACATGGGCAGTCCGTTCTGAGCGGGAGGCATGCTGTAGCCAGTCATCTGCTGCTGGTTCATGTTGGGGTCAGCGCCATAGGGCTGGGAAGCACCCATGACCTGACCGTTCATGTTCCGTCTGTCAGCGTTGTTACCGTTGTCGAGACGACCAAGCGAGCTGGATCGAGAGAGTTGGCTCTGATCCTGGGCCATGTTGTTCATGCCATCCGAGACTGGAACCATGCCAAATGGGTGGACCATGTTGTCTGCGGGAAGGTTGCTCAAACCATTGAGATGGTTGAGATCACCCTCGTGGGCGAGGCCGGCGGCCTTCTGAGCCTGCTGCTGATTCTTCTTAACGTGGGCCTGAGGGTGCGACAAGTGACTAGCTCCAGTGGGGTTGCCACGGCGGATAGAGCACTTTTGGAAATGACGCTTCAGGATATCACTTCGAGAGAAGGTATCGCGGCAAAGAACACACATGTAAGGGCGGTCACCGGTGTCTGTGGAAAAGAATGTCAGTAAAATCTGTCAGCGTCAACAAGCTGTCCTACTCACGTCGCAGAAGATGGCGCTTAAGGTGCTTGGCATGGAGGTAAGTCTTTGTGCAGTGAGGGCAAGGGAATTTGCCATCTGCGTCCTTGACAGGAATCACGGTGTTCTTGGCGCCAGTCCCAGCGGCTGGGGCAGCAGGTCGTCCAGGAGCACTGGGGAGGATTCCGCGTCGTCCCTGAGAACCAACAACGTGGGTGGGAGGTTCACCCTCTGGCATCACTGCAGTAGGCTGCATAAGAGAACCAGGACCATAAGGCGACGAAACACCAGGTTGAGACATGATGCCTCCAGGAGGCATAGGACGCAGCACAGGAGGCCCGCGACCACCGGCAGGAGCAGGCGCGATAGGCTGTGGGTGAGACGCGGCAGTGGTCGCCTGGGGCATCATGGCAGCCGAGGTGCCGTAGGCCTGGGGAGGAGGGTATTGGTTCTGGGCCATTGAGTAGATACCAGCGCGGTTCGCGGGCTGCGATGTCTGCTGCTGGTAGCTAGGCATGTTTGAGGCCGACCCAGGCGTGTTCGGGGTGCCTGGGGTTCGCGGCGTATGAGGGTGGCTTCCGTACATGTTCTGCATGGCCGAGGTTGGAGGCTGCAGCGGTGGCAGAGTTTGAGGGAGAGGAGAGCCGGTTTGCAGTTGGTTGGGAGAAATCGCGGTTGGTGAAGGATAAGTCTGACCAGAAGAAGTCGTGTTTATACCATTGGAGGGGTAGTGAGGACCGTCCATGCTACTCTTGGTAGACGCGAAGCTGGTGACAATCGTCGTGGTGTTGAGAATACCGCGACGCAAGACAAAAGTTGCCCGGGGTACAATGGACCTAGGTGGATGACAAGTCCAAGTCGAGGATTTGCGGAGAAAGGAAGGCAGAGGAGGGGCCCAAGAGGTTTGCAAAACTTGAGAAAGCAAAGCAATATCAAATGCAATGCCTTGTAGAGCTCCGCAGAAGATGTTCCCGAATGGTGGAGGATGAGGCTCGTGGCAGGTCCCTCTTTGAAGGTAGTGCTTTGGAGAGGGTGCACAGAGTGGAGAACTGGGTCCCGAACCTTTTTAAGTATTATTTTTTTTTTCTTCTCGAGGTCTCCTCTCTAGACGGTCGAGCTGTCAGGGCAGTTTTGAAAAGGTGGGTAACGTTGAGTGGGTTCTGAGTGGGTGGGTGTGAAAAGAAGAGGCGAGTGAAGGAGAGAAAAAAAGAAGTGGGTTGGTGCGGGTGTGGATTAAAAAGCGATGCAGAAGCAGCACTAAAGTAAATTTTTCGGTCTTGCTTAGTACGCAATCACGAGGAGCGGTCGAAGGCGAAAGAAAGCGACAGCACCAGCTGAAGTGAAGGGAGACAAGTTGCGAGTAGCGGAACCGTTAAAATGCCTTGGTCGGCACGCACAGTATGCAGTATAAAGCCGGTACTCACGTGGTTCCAAATTCCGACGCCTTGATCAGAGTTGCAAGTAAAGAACCAGCAAGAGAGGTGGGAAGTGGATAATGTTGTCAAGGAAGTGGGCCCACAGCGAAGCAAAGGAACCACAATCAGAATAGCTGGCGGCTGGGATCTGGAGGAAAGGGCGAAAAATAGGCCAGAGGGTCGCGGGTCGCGGTCGTGTTTGATGGGGCCAGGCGCCAGACGCGCAAATCGACTTCAAGATATCACGACAATAGAGGTGAATGTTTTTGGCGAAGTATTTGAAGATGCACGAAATTTTAAGAGGCCAAAGAAGAGTTGATGATGGTATGTGAGTTGTGTGAGGGAAAAATTTTCGGGAGAACGAGAGAACGAGGAAAGATGGAAGACGAGGAAACAACAACTTACGGGAGGCAGGAAAATACTGAAAACCCCGAGGTACCTCCTACTTCGACTCGCCTGGGAACACTGAGATGAGGGCAGTGAGAGCGCGGCTGCGTGCCTGCCAGTTACAGGCGGAAAAAGATACAGCAGGAGCAGTAACCGGAGTAAAGACGGAAGTACCTGTTACCGAGGCCGGCGCCAAGCAAGGAAGACGCTTCAATACTGGCCGCCAACTGTTTGCAGTGTCAAATTTGTTCCTCTTCTAGCTTGGATGGTTCGAATTTTTTCGTTTTACTCTTCGCACGCCCCTCATCCTTCTTCAATCTGAATCAAATCGGGTCTACGGCGATATTTCTGGCCTGTCCAACTTGGATGTTAGCGCAGCTGCCATGCCATTGCCGCTCTAAGCCGCCAGATTCGGGACTCGCTCGATACCTTAGCTAAGGTAATTCATTTCGCTGGCAGTTTGCGGTGAAATCTACGGACGGATACTTGCTCGTCACTTACCGACTGCTGCCATGTCAAGTCCAAGCCAGGTACCCTCGTCGTATCCACAGGTTCTTGGAACGAACAGTGTCAGTTTAGTTCATCAGCAATGGTATTGGAAATCCAATACTCCAATTGAGTCAAAGAGGGCATCATTCAGTTTGCCAGCCGTCACGCTTTAAGAAGGGAAAGAAAGTAAAAAAGAAGAAAACTCTGCGTGCCGTCTCTACTAGAGACACTTCCAGAGTACGATCTACTGTGCAGTATCGTACGAATAAATGCGCCAACCCGATTCGGGACTTTTAAACAAAGTGCGCCAGACGAGGCGTCTACGACATGCAATCCCTCCCTCATCAGGTATCTCCCTCCCAAGAGGAACACCCAGCTATCGAGAAGACCTCTCAGCGCCGAGGCACCGTTGGCGCAAGTCTACCGGCCTCACCGTCCGACATCGCTGTAATCAATCAGCTACTAAGAGGTTATCTCAAAAGTTTGCCTCATATGATAAAAGGTCTGGTAACAACCACTGAGTTGCCATTTCATCATCATCAGCGACACTGAACTGGCATCTCTCTTACACCAAGCTTGCTTTTACGTGGTTTCGTATGGCCAGGGTTCTGACGGCACTTGCAACGATCCTTCTCATCTTGCGATCCTGAACACAGACAGGGAAACACTGCTATCAAAAATCACATCCAGGATGATGCACGACGCGTCGAACAACTTCACAAACGGTCCTGCGTTCACAGATTCGCACGGTCAATACTGTACACACGATAGGTTGAAAAGGCAAGTTACTCGCAGGGGTGGGGGCGTCTGCAGGGAATGCTGGAGGTTGGGTGATTTCGTAACAGGTACGCATTGTTTTGCTACCTGGCAAGCATAACGCGCTTGTGTGTCCCTTGTACACGATACCTGACACTAGTCTTTCGATTCCCAGTGTCGTAGCCGGCCTCGCTGCACACCCAAGGTCACGATGCTTCACACCAAATTCAAGTTCCTCTCACCGCATTACCTCATACACGACTCGGACACCGAGTTCGCGCCGGGATTTCTCGACCAGATCATGCAGCGTTTCTCATTTTAACGATTTTCCCTGCGTTTTTTGCCTGATCTTGTGAACAAGTGTAGAGGCTAGTCCGAACGCTACAGAGCTAGTGTTCATGAACAGCTTTTCTCGACTATCTAATATTGCTCTAACCAGTGTCGAGATGAAATCGCTCTTGGAAAGCTGAGACAAGTCAGACTGTTGTTTTTTGAATATAAGTCCAGATCTCAATGCCAGATTTCTCTTTGTCTCACAATTACCCGGACGACAAATTGCTTCTTTCATTTCAATGACATTTCGGTCAACAACCAATGGTTTTCATGGTCATGTTATGAACATGATAAAAACCAGTGACAAAGAATACCACCATCACAGGCATGCCTGTCGTGTGCAGTTTGATAACGCTGGCCAGGTCAGGTCTTGGCAACAAGCATGAACAACTCTGTTCAGTTAATAATACTGCTTTCCGACATACCGCCTCATACTACGAAACGCACTTGACAACAATTTCCTAGGCTAGCTAACTGGTTAGAGGCCAGTCATATGCCTAAATGGGTCAACATTCGGCTCGTGACTCAAAGAGGCCTGGTTTCCAAGATGATATGCAGGATCCACGAGTCAAGCGAAAACGAGCCCCAGTCTGTTGATTCAAGGGTCTTGAATCAAGGCTGACACGACATTGCTCAGAATGCGAACATAGTATTCGACCCGCTCAGTCCATGAGTGAACGAGCAATGTCCATACCACGGTGATCACTTGACTAATGCATCGCTCAGTCAAAGTTTTGATCATGACAGAAACAACGTTAGATGACCTGGCGGTTATTGCAGTCTTGATGAGGCGTGCCAAGAGAGTAGAAAAAGTAAGGTGGGGACGAAGAGAAAGGAAGACTAGCAAAATTCGCCGAGAGTACAAGGTACTCCTGGAACGTTGGAGACAATGGTCCGTGGAAAAAGGAAACGCCATCGGAGAGTCGCTTGGGTTTAATCAAAGCCGGACGTCGGCCCAGAGGAACTTCTTGGTCATGCACTCAGCTGTCCCTGAAATGCAGGCACGCCTGTAATCACATTGACCAGCACCCAATGTTAACACAGCATCGTCTTGAGACGTTGTTCCAGGGTCCCTCATCTTGTTGTTGACGCCAACCGTTCAATGGCTCCCGCAAGCATGGCGGGTGTTCCCACCAAAGCAGATCTCAGTGGAGCAGGGTCCCTTGGAAACCCCTCATCTTCCCGCCATTGCATCTGCTGAAGGACGAGGGTGGGAAGTCAAAGGCTTCGATTCTGGCTCCAGAAGGTTATGGTGGAGTCCTTCCCGTGAGGAGGCGGACTCCATAGTTGGAGAAAACATCGTCTTTTGAGCCGCTGACGCTCGCCTATCAAGAACCCTCGCATCTTGTGATTATTAGCTTAACAACAACAAAGCGACAGCATATCGTCTGTCACGAAGACATTGTTAACATGGTAGTTCTGGTTCACCTCCCGGAGTCGGGCACTCGGGCGCCAAATCTGGCTGCCTAGAAACCCGAGTCCCTTCCGTGATCGGACGATGACCATCCAATTCGAAACAAAGAAAGGAAGGACTTTGGAGAAGACCACAGCGAACGGGAACACCGAGAGACAAGCAGGCATCATTCCCGGAAAACAACAAAAGAGAACGACTGTGCTGTTACGCTAGCTCGTTGAGGTTTGGAGGAATCTTGAGCCCATGTCCCTGAAGTTGAGAGCTACCCTACCCTTGCCTCGGTGGCGTCTCGCTTTAGGCAATTGATCGGTGCGGATACCAGACATGTGTCAAAGTCGGAGTAACGTGGAAAACACAACTGCCAGATCGTTGTCCAAAGGGTCACAGACCTTTCCTGTTATCAATCTTGTTGATACATAAAATCGTTGTAATGTCGAAAGCGCAAGAATTGTTGGCAATTATTGCGCAATTCTCATCCGATATTGATATCAAACTCGTCGCAGAGCCCATCATGACTCCAGACCCCTAAACAGTACTGGGCACGGCCTTGTCTCACGGATCGCTTATCCCTCGCTCTCATGACCTGCGATGACGTCTATTTCCTTTCTCTTTTTTTTTTCCCGAAACTTCACCGACTCGAAATAGCACACATGCCCCCGTTCTGGGCTTTGCTGTCCGAGAACAGTACCATGTACTCCACTCTGCTCAAGTCCTGGTCTAACGCTGTTGCTGAAGTCTCAACACTTTATTTCGTGTTCGAGAATGAGCTGTGCTCCAACATCAGACTATTGATAACAGTTCAGCCTCCTCTGGAGAAAAGTGTCAAGAATGTGCAAGGTACTGGGTACGCCATGCAGTTGATGACTGACAAATGGGATAGTCAATAGTCATCAACGGTTTGAGGTATTACTTTCCGTGGTTATTAATCAGGTTAAAGCGGGTGTCGTCGGCAGCAATGTTAAGATGTCATCACGGGCCTGAGCAAAACTCGCTAACGGGGGCTTAATCTGGTAGGGAATGGACAAGTTAATGCTCGCCTTTCTCAGCTTAAGTCCGGAAGAGGCACACCTTGATGGAAAATCCTTGTTCAGTTATCGGAACTGCTTCATTGGGATATCCGATAGATTCTTAGTCGCTGACATGCACGGCCAGGTTTCTCAATGCTTCGGACATTTGAAGAAGGAATGAGGACAATCTCTGATGATTGAGCTTCACTTTCGAAACAACCGCGCTGCCTAGTGAATACAGGGGGCAGCACTTTGAGAGAAATGGCTGTTTGGGATCGCCGATATTCTCTCCTTGAGCGAGATTCAAGCCAGCCAAGTACATCTCACACACACACACTCACACACACTCAAAGCTTCAATGCACCACACCAATCCAGAGCCGTGTTCGGCAATCGTTGGAGAAGCGGGACTGGTGGAGGCATAAACTGCCGCAGGTGGTGCCGTACAGAGGATGTTGAGCCTCAACGCACCAAGCTTCTTCTACTGGGTCCCTTCCCGCTTCTTGAGGAGCTTGGAGACCCGTCAAAAGCCACAACGATCTGGATACACAATGATAAGGCAATGCACGTCGTGATGGCTTCATCTCGACACTACAAGTTGAAGGCAAGTCGCAAACCTTATTATACATGTAACTCATTCGACTCCTTGCAATCTACTCAACGCTTTCCTCTCTTACAACGAGGACGGCCCATCACCGTTGATCAGGATTGGTCAGGATTTACACTATTATTCCTACAATGCTGGACGTGCATAACACAGCACTGTAGGTACACGCCTGCACGAGTCAGAATCATTTAGTTTCGGAGCTTCGAAATTCTTGACATCGTGATGAGCACAAAAGAAATCATCATAATGTATATCCCTCACATCAAGGTCTGCCCTAGACGAGTCTAGTGATAAGCCATCAAAACACAGAATGTTTTGGACGAGTGCGGAATCACAAAAGTGCTCCCAACCCTTTTTCTCGTGACGAGCAGACCAATTGAAGGGGTTGGAGCAGCAGATTGAGCGAGTGACGATAATTCCCAACCACACAACCACACATAACAGTCATTTACGTCACAAACTTTCTTCTTCTGCATCCAACAACACTTCTCGCATCACCATCACCACCACCATCACCGCCGGCGCTGTTTACTAGGTGGTGATAGTGCGGAACCTTACCGGACAGGCGTGGCTGGCTAGTTTATCCATGGTGTCCCGTTCACCACGAGGCCCCCCCACCAACACTTGGCTACTCCTAGCAAGCGTGTGTTTTAGTTCAAGACGCCATCACCAACCATTCGCTATTTGACGGAATTATCGAGTACTGTGCGTTCACTGTACTAAGGGAGGCAAGGGAGTGAGTGTTGATTCGGCAAACTTACCTCGCATTGTGATGGTCTCGTAACTGTTACTGTTTTGAATCCGAGAGATACTGCAACCTTACAATGGTGATGCCTGGTGTTGTTCATCTTTGTGGTTCGACTCAATGCTCAATCAGGTGTGATATGGACTGGTTGAGCTTCTGATATGTTTCTTGGTCACTGAGCCAGCAACAGCATGAGAGTCCTTCCTGGCTCACTATTATCGGCTGGTCTGAACGAGAGCTATTGAGCTGTGTTCAAAGACTTCTCATACTCATGTGACTTGAGCATGGTACCTCTGGAATATCGTTCACTTGCCCTACGCTGAGAGGCTTCATTGTACCCAGTACGGGGATCATCTTACTCTCATGTTCTGATCTGGCGACGAAAATATGACGACAGATGGAGTGCGGGATCTTGTGAATTGCATGTTCCATGTTAAGGGACGGAGGATGCCGCGGCATTGCAGCATTTATCCGACTCCCACGGAAAGGGCAAAGTTCCAGGTGATGATGAACAACAGCTGCTGTCTCGCGATAATTACGGCAGATCCTCCCTTGTCAATCACCATTTGCACTCCACTGGCGAGCGCCTAACAAGTTGCAGCCTTGGTTGACTTGGTTGGTTGCATTCACCACCCCCGAAGGTTGTCTGCCCTTCTGACTTGCATGGCCTTCTAGCTTGTCCAGCATGACCCTGCATCCCTGAATCAGGCATTATGAATTACGAAGGATGGTCAAGGATGCAGTGTGAACTGTGAACCCCCACGCCGCCAAGACATTGATTGCAACCCCCTCCTGTCTGCGTACGGTATGTACAGCACAGTACTGCGGTTCTGAGCCGCTGTGACAGCGCAAATCTGTTGGTTCTTGTGATTCTGATGAACGCGTGAATAAAATCTCGTAAATGAGATGATGGACGGATGCGTGCGTGTCCTCGAGGAACACGAAAGACATGCACACGTGTAAAGTACCGAAACAAGACGCTTGCAGGCTATCGTACAGTAGCCAAGCGCAAGTGCCAAAGGTTATGCCGTGTGCAGATCTACCCTGAAGGCAACATCGCGAACGCAAAGAGCTGGTGCTGGCTTGTCCACAGCAGATTGACTTTTTGAAATCTATGGTATAGGGTGGTTTCACTGCACTTGGTGAGTTCCTCTTCTTGACATCAAGGTTTGTCGTTCATTTCCCGATGGTGCGGTAATTATGTGTCCGCGAAGGTTTGAAAGATGTCATATGTGTTTCTCTATAACCTTTTTTTTATTTTATACTTCCTTGAAACCTGAAACTCTTGGTGACGCAGTAGTATCAAAAGAACCATGTATGGCGCATGTTCTACCGGCCGTGATCTCCAAGCGTGGAGCCCAAGATGATGTTAGCAACTTCATGCCTTGCCCGTTCCTGGTGATGGATCTCTCCCCGCATCCTTGATGTGGCTCTTGGTGGTCGTCCTAGGTCCTAGTCAGGAACTGCCAACAATTGCTTTGTTCTAGAAGATGGCCATGAGATGGGGCATCTGGAGTATTCCCCCGCATCACCCACCCCAAAACATCATGTACATTGTACCAAACTTTGGCATCCGTGCTTGCTGCAAGCGCCTGTCCCAGAGAACCCACTGTTGAGATCCATCTCTTGGTAAGGCTCGGTGAGGCTTGAGGTGAAACTCGGTGAGGTTGTGAGTGGTCCACAAAGGCACGTGACCATATCGAGTCGACGTCGGCGCAACGTAACACCGACACCCGAGGCTCCGCGAGCTACGGCATCCCAAATTTTGCGAATGCGTGGGACGAGCTGAATAGCGAATAGCCTCGTCTAATCCTCACGACAGGCACGATAATGTCAATGGCAGCTCCTAATACGATACGGCCATTGGCCGGTCGATTTATCCAGGCCTCATCATTAAAGGTCTCCGCCAGCACATCCCGAGTCGCCTACTTCTCCACGACCGCACCACAATGCAAACGAAAGACGAAAGACAACAACCCCAAGCGAGGTGTGAGTAGTCTGTACGGATCAGGACCTCGCGAGCCTCTGTCTATGTCAAACATTCCGCTACCGAAGCCGCGACAGTTCAAGCCCAGGATCAAAGTTGACCCTGATCATGGTCTTTGGGGATTCTTCCCAGCACAAGGAAAGGCATTGGCAACACCCAAAGAGACTGAGGAGCATGGACGTGCATGGTCGGTTGAGGAGCTGCGAAAGAAGTCGTGGGAAGATCTACACTCTTTGTGGTGGGTGTGTTGCCGAGAGAGGAACATGCTGTCTACATCGAGACAAGAGCTCATTCGATCCAAGATGGGATTCGGTGAGCGAGAGATTGATACTCGAGACGAGGAAGTAAGATATTCCAATGTTATATAACATGCGGGAAGCTGACTTTTAAAACAGGTCTTGAAGACACAGCGAGCCATCAAGCACGTCTTGACGGAGCGATATTACACATGGCAAGACGCCGTTGGTGTCGCCATGAGCGACCCCGAGATCAACTTTGAGGGCGGAGAAGGCCAAGTCTACACACCATCTGCATATGAAGATGAGGTTGATGTTGCTGAGTGGACACAACCAGAGGCAGAGTCAGAGGCGGCCAAGCAGATTGACCCTATTGCCACAGAAGCACAGGAGGCCAAGGTTGAGAAGGAGTTGAAGAAGCAATAAACACCTGATACACGCGAGACGACGTCATGTACTATTTGAGTGATAGGAGAGGCGGTAGTGGTTTATGATACCTGATTAGAGACAGGTTGACATATTCGTCGTGTACATCTAGGATATGTAAGATACAGTAGACGACACAAACATGTATATGCGAGCACATAAGCTCTAGGAGCTGTTAACATGAATACATATGATGAATCAAGATCTGTTGCAGCAAGGATTATAAACCCAAGGCGTAATGACAATCTTGCGTGTAGTAGAGCTGTAGTCATATTAAACTCTTTGACTTCGTATCCCAACACAGTAATGAGCTTGGATGCCGTATAAGTCAAGCTCTTGTTACCTCATGAAAGGGGTCGTCGCTCCACCAAGATGAGTAGAAACGCAGATGTAACAATATGGAGGTCAACAGTTGGGGCAAAGAAAGGAGATACGACCGAGAGACCCTGTCTTCAATATACTAATAGCAATAAACCATTGATGATACTGGGGTCGTGGCTGGGGCTCTTATATTGATCTTGCTGCTAAGCTAAATTTGATAATGAAGCGGACCGTCGTGGAAGGGGAATTAGGGGGTGATGGGTTATCCAACAGCAGCAAAACTTGTTGTATGTCTTCATCTTAATGTAATTTGATCCTGTAGGCGAGAATATGTGAGATTAGAATGGCATGAATTGGGTAAGACGTTAGTTGTTAGAGGCGTCAACCATATCACACTCAGACTCTCACTCACCGAATTGCCCAGACACAAACAGTCCCCACACTGAAGCTAGGCTGTAGTTGTAGCTAAGGTAAAAGGTAAATGGGACTGACCCCGCCACTAAGCAACGGCCAACTGCACCGCACCTCCCCTCGAGCTTCCCTCCTCGCTTCGCTTCCATTTTATCCTATTCCGCCTCTCTCTCTTCTACTCCTTATCTCCCTATCATTCTACCCAAAGGTTCATCGAATATCAACACCAGAAAATAGCCATCATGGATGAGATTGCTCCTGAATACGACGTCATTGTGTTGGGCACTGGTACGTTCTTGTTCCCCTCCTCGCCTGTTTCTGCCACAAGGCGGATCCCCGCATCAGAGAACTTTGGCTTGATGCTGCCGTTTTATTGTATTTCCAAGCGGATGCTGACTGTATCTAGGATTGACCGAGTGTATTCTTTCTGGGTAAGACAAACTGCATCGATTTTGACCGCTTTGTCGTGTCGCAAAGGCGTTACAGACCTGCGCAAGCTGCAAGGCGGTATAGCACATGTAAAGGCGGTGATGGCTGATTGTGCTTTGATAGTGTTTTGAGTGTCAAAGGCAAGAAGGTCCTTCACATCGACCGCAATGACCATTATGGCGGGTAAGTCTAGGTCTAATACCAATTACTTTCCAATACGCAAAAAGCTAACTGTTTCCCAGTGAGGCAGCTTCCGTGAACCTCGAGACTGTACGCAACCCTTATCCAAACCTCCCGATCTACGACTTTCAAGACCAACCTCTAACACTAGGATACAGCTTTTCAAGAAGTACGGTAACTTCCGCGAAGGCGAGGAGCCCTGGAAGCAATATGGTCGCCTCAACGACTGGAACATCGACCTTGTTCCCAAGTTCCTCATGTCCTCGGGCGAATTGACCAACATTCTCGTCTCTACCGATGTCACACGATACCTCGAGTTCAAGCAAGTTGCTGGCAGCTACGTCCAGCAGGGTACCTCCAACAAGGCTACCGTCGCCAAGGTGCCCTCTGATGCCGCCGAGGCTCTGCGATCTCCTCTCATGGGTATCTTCGAGAAGCGACGCATGAAGTCCTTCATTGAATGGGTTGGCACTTTCGATCCCAAGGACCCCGCGACACACAAGGGTACGTGTTCTAAAGAAATATGGGAGAAAGAAAATATTGCGAAATCAGGGCAATTTGCTGACCATAACCCCCTGTCTAGGCCTGGACATCAACAAGTGCACCATGAAGGACGTCTATGACAAGTTTGGCCTCGAGGCCACCACAAAGGACTTCATTGGTCACGCCATGGCTCTCTACCTCACCGACGACTACATTACCACCCCTGGCCAAGCTCCCGAGGCCATCCAGCGAATCCGCCTGTACGGTAACTCTGTTGCTCGATACGGAAAGTCTCCTTATATCTACCCTCTCTACGGTCTTGGCGAGCTTCCTCAGGGTTTCGCCCGCCTGTCTGCCATCTACGGTGGCACTTACATGCTCAACACCAATATCGACGAGCTTCAGTATGATGGTGAGAAGGCTGTTGGCATCAAGGCCACCATGACTGGTGTTGAGGAGATGAAGTTCGAAACCAAGGCCAAGATGATCCTTGGTGACCCCTCTTACTTTCCCAACAAGGCCAAGGTTGTCGGCCACGTCCTCCGAGCTATTTGCATCCTGAAGCACCCTCTCGCTGGTACCAACGATGCCGATTCCGCCCAGCTCATTATCCCCCAGTCTCAAGTTGGCCGAAAGAACGGTAATTAGCACCGATTCCAGCGTAAATGCACAGCTGCTGACATTATTCACAGACATCTACATCGCCTGCGTTTCCTCCGCCCACAACGTCTGCCCTAAGGGCTACTGGATCGCCATTGTCTCGACTATTGCCGAGACATCAGCCAACCACCATGTTGAGCTCCAGGCTGGTCTCGACCGCCTTGGCAAGATTGAGGAGCAGTTCATGGTACGTTATTCGAGTTGAAATATGAAGGCATACGCTAATAATTGCTAGGGTCCCCCCATTCCCATCTACGAGCCTCTTGACGATGGTACCAAGGACAACATCTTCATCTCCAAGAGCTACGATGCCACCAGCCACTTCGAGACCACCACCGACGACGTCAAGGACATCTACCGACGCGCCACCGGTGAGGAGCTTAAGGTTGAGGGTTTGAGGGAAGGTATCCAGGTTGCCGAGGAGCAGTAAAAATCTCAGTGACCTTCCTAGTAAATAGGATAGAAGAGTAACAAGGCCACACCACTGTAACAGAGCCGGCAGGGTAGGAGGATTGTTTTGCTTTTTCAGAAGATTGGCCGATACGATGGTGCGTCTTGGGCACAATCTCATTATACCTCTTTCGATAGCATCTCGCACGACAACTCAAATGAATATTGTTGAACTGTATACACAAATATTGGGTGGATAATATCAAATTTGACTGAAACTTTTATATGCTTCATAAATCATGATCTGTTAAAAGAGAAAGAAAAATTTGGCAGCCCCTTTTTTAGTACTTCTCAAGAAGGCGCCGTGATATCTACTATCTAGCTGAACTCGGACAGAGCTTCTTCATCCCAAGCAACAACACGACACGCAAGCTATTTTCTTGTCAAGCACGTACGTACGCAGCGAAGGAATCGCAATCCATTTTCCTATGCGCCCAAACTCCCAGGCAAACCCACAGCCCGCGAACCCGCGAAAATATGCCGGAAAAGAGAGAAAGACAACCAAATGTGGAAGAAAGGGAAGCCTGGTGTTGGCTCTCTATCTGCGGTTCGTCTTGCCCATACCACGCTTTCCGACGACCTGGAAGGAATAGGTTAGCAACGGTTCTGAGATACATCTGGATGAGAATAAAACTTACCAAGTGCTTGGTGATGGAGGCGGTCGTGTGTCGATCGCCCTCTCCCTGTCGGGCCATGCGGTTCATGCGCTTCTGGTTGAGCCTGGCGATACGATCGGCCTTGGATCGAGTAGCCTCGTCTGTGACACCATCGTCGCGGCGGCTGGTTGTAGGAGCACGGCTTCGAGGTCGGCTTATAGAGCGGAGACGCTCGCGAGGGGTGCTGCTGCGACCACCATCGACATCCATGGCATCGGGGTCCTCGGTGCCCATGCGAGACGTGGAACGGCCACGAGGACGGGACTTTGAGCGAGCACGCTCGGCAATATCGGTGGTGTCGACACCGAGCTGGTCGAGGGCATCCTCGAACTCGGAGAGGGGCTTCTTCATCTGCTTGCGGGGGATGATGGCCTGGTTCTTGAGACGCTTCTTCATGCGGGCCTCGTTGCGGATGAGCTGTTGCTTCTCGCGGATGAGCTCGGCCTTGCGCATGACCTCAGCCTCCTCATCATCCTCAATATCCTCGTCAGACTCGTAGAAGCCCTCAGCCTCGAGCTTCTCCTCCTCTTCCTCAAGAGCCTGAAGCTTAGCCTCAATATCGGGATCGACAAAGTCGTAGACGTTCTTGCCATCGTATATCTCGGGAATCTTGTCGTACTTCCACTCAGGGTTGGCGAGCATGTAGTCGGCCTTCATGTCAACGTTGAAGACACCAGCACCACCGTTCTCCTCCTCCTCATCACGAGCGAGTCTTCGGCGCTCGGGGTCAGTCTTGTCATACTTCTTGCGGTCCTTGACACCCTCAGGGATGAAAGTCTCGAGAGTTTGACCACCCATGGGCTGAGCAACGTGAATACGGGACATAACATCAGCCAGACGGCCACCGATGTTTCCGCTGCTGTTGGTACCAGCTTTGAGCTTCTGGTTAACACGCTCAGCGATCAAGCGCTCGCAAGCAGCGTTCTTGACCTCCTGAACACCCTCCTGTGTGTTGCAAGACAACTGGAGGAGCTCGACCTCACCAGACTTGAGGATTCCTTGGAGCTCAGCCTGGACCTCGGGCTCAAGGTCCTCAGGACGGGTAACATCAATCTTGTTGATAACAACAAAGACAAGCTTGTTGGAGAACAGAGGCTTGATGCTCTTGAAAAGAGCAATCTGAGCGCTAACTGTGTAACCACACTGCTCTGAAAGATCCATAAAGTACATAATGGCGGATCTCAAATGGGCAATGGCGGTGATACTTTGCATCTCAATGGTGTTCATCTCCTCAAGAGGGTGATCCAAAATACCGGGTGTATCGATGGCCTGGAAGCGGAGATACTTGTAGTCGAAGTGACCGACAAACAGACTCTTTGTGGTGAAAGCATAGGGCTGAACGTCGACATCGGCGCGAGTAATGCTCTTGAGGAAACTAGACTTTCCAACATTGGGGTAACCGCAGATAAGCAGTGTTCGAGTGTTGGGGTCGATCGAAGGCAGACGGCCGAGATGCTGGCGGACCTGATCGAGGTACATAAGAGGGTCCTTAAGTCGCTTAATGAGGGTGGCCATGCGACCAAGAGCGGCCCTCTTGAGCTGCTTGCACTGGAACAGAGACTGGCCGTACTTGAGGAGACGGACATAATCGCGGGAGATGGTCTCAATCAGATGCTTGGCGGTGGACATCTGACCGAGGGCGATTCTGAAATGGTCGGCATCGTAGAGGGTGTTGAGGAGATCCTTGTGGAAAGGGTGGATGTCCTGGAGACGAGGGAAACTCTCGAGGATGGCGCCGAACTTCTCTGAGAAGGTCTCCTGTGTGAACTTGACCTTTCGAGTGTAGAAAGCTGTTGAAGTATATGTTAGTGATCTATTGCGATCCCGGTTGTGGTGAGAGTAAAGTCACAAACCTCGAATACGGCTGATCTTGAAACCGGCGCGAATCTGCGTTGGCAGCTTGCGCTGGGTCCGGCTCAGAACAATATCCAGAAACTCCTGCTGAGTAGGCACCGGGGGGATGTCCTTCCAGGTCGTCTTCATCTTGGGCGATCTGGTATTTTTGGAGTTGGAATTGTTTTGGAGGGGGGTATTAAAAAAAGTTGAGACGGACGGAGAGAGAAAGTGTCGCTCGTCGCTCGAAGAAGAGGTATCAGAGATGGCAAAATTCAGTTGGATCGAATATTTTTTCTTAGTGGGTCGTGGCGGTCAGTCTGATTTCTTATCGATAAGGAAGAAGTCACTTTTGTGTGGAAGGACTCGGTAGTGGTATAATTGAGCAGTGATATTAGTCTGGAAGTGTGGAATACTGTTTCTACAGAGTTATTATATCCTCAAGTGAGTGTTTGGTGAGAAGTAGTTCTATTATGTAGAATTCAAATACCACATGTTGATATGCTCGCTCCCATATTCTCTCTGCTAACCGAACTTTTTTATGGTACTTCTTTATCTGCATCTCCCCCACCTCAACCCCGCCGCCATACATTGAACCACCAGAAGGGTCCAAGGCCGGCTCCGGGCTCAACACCACTGACAGACCTGCAAGAGGGGATCGCAAACTTTGCTTTAGAAATATTCACTTTCATTCATATACCCTTCCAACTTCTTATTGTTCGCTTCTATCGCCCCAATCAACCACATAAATAATCATGTCTTCTCAACTCGCTCCCTACAAGCAAGAATTCTTGCAGGCCGCCATCGCTGGCGAGATCCTCAAGTTTGGCAGCTTCGAGCTCAAGTCAAAGCGCATCTCACCCTACTTCTTCAACGCCGGCCTCTTCCATACTGCTCGTCTCGCCGGCGCCATTGCTACCGCTTTCGCCAAGTCTATCTCTGAGGCTCAGCAAGAGACCGGTCTTGACTTTGACATCATCTTTGGTCCCGCTTACAAGGGCATCCCTCTTGCTTCTTCTATCGCTGTCAAGCTCGGCGAGATCGCCCCTGAGAACCTCGACCGTGTTTCTTACTCTTTCGATCGCAAGGAGGCTAAGGACCATGGTGAGGGCGGTAACATCGTTGGTGCGCCTTTGAAGGGAAAGAAGATCCTCATCGTTGACGATGTCATCACTGCTGGAACTGCCAAGCGAGAGGCTATTGACAAGATTCGAAAGGAGGGTGGTATCGTTGTTGGCATTGTCGTTGCCCTCGACCGCATGGAGAAGCTCCCTGCTACCGATGGCGACGAGTCCAAGCCTGGCCCCAGTGCCATTGGCGAGTTGCGAAAGGAATACGGCATTCCTATCTTCGCTATCCTGACCCTCGATGATATCATTGCTGGTATGAAGAGCTTTGCTTCAGAGGACGACATCAAGCGAACTGAGGAGTACCGTCTCAAGTACAAGGCCAGCGACTAAATATGGAAAAACTGGTGTTGAAGGGATGAGGTTATGATATCAAAGGGTCACAAAATAGACGGAATGGGAATATAAAGAAAATGAAATTCAACACGCAAATGCGGTTTTTATAGACCAGCTATCTCATTATTTTCGATGATGCGGCTACTCTGGTGATATCTTGGTAATGTGAAGTGTAATGAAGCAACAGATGCTTCTTGAGAGGAGACTCATTGCACAACTGCCAAAAATGCTGGCAACAAGCCTGTAAAAATCTATGATGGCGATTTTTTCGCCTTGGTTGTTGGAGAATCACCTTCCTTATTCCTCCGTGTAGGCTCCTCCTTGGTCTTTCTCTTAGGACCACGGAGTTCAAGCACCTAGCCATATGTCAGTGGCTTTCAGTTTATGTCATAGAGGTATTACTTACCATGGCATGCCAGCCTTGGCCAGCAAGGGCTTCTGTACTTGGCCCAAGGTCTTTGAATCCAAAGCACTTGTAGAACTGGATTGCGTACTTTGACATGTTAATTCAACACAGGCTTCCAAGATGTTGGGTGTAGTTGCTTACCGGTTGGCAAATTATGGCAACTCGATCAGCCATGCCAGACGCATTCATAAGCTCGAGATATGACTTCATTACTGTTTTCCCAACGCCAACTCCCTGGACCTCTGGGCACACGATGAACGAATGGAGACAGATTGTTCTCCCTGAAGATTGATGGCCTAGAGGTGAGCCTTTGCTTGCTTTTGAGTCTCTCCAATTCTCAGGCATAGCCATATCGGCATCAGTTACGACCGGGTGGGTTCCAAGTGTAGCAAGGACGTGCGCAAACATGACATGTTTGGCTCCATCGCATCGTCCTGACTCAACGGGTCGACTGTGTTGCATGGTTGTCAGAGAGATCTTTTTTACATCGCTTGGCCTCACGGTATTGAACAGGCCGTAGCAGACTCCAGATTTCCGAATACGATATTCGATCTGTTTTGCTAGTTAGCAAATCTGAGCTGAGCCCGTGGTCCTATTGTCCTCCAAACAACGAATTCGTACTCAAATATCATGACTGACCTTTTCACGTGTTGATCTATACCTCGCTTCTGAAAGTGCGACATTTTCAAGGGTTACGCATGTGTCGATATCGTTCTCGGTCAGGGGCGAGAGCATAGGAGCCCAGTGAAAAGGAATGACCTTCTTCAGAAGACCAGCTTCTGAGTTCCTCTTCTGGATCCTCATTTGACAGAAATTCCTTTTCGAACTGACCATGTCCTCATCTGCGTCTCCGTCGTCGATGGCGCCGTCAGACTCGTCGTTCTCTATGTCTTCGCACACGCCGCCAGAGAAGATCATATCTCTGGCGGCAGAAGCGAATTCATTGTTCTTCTTCTTTTCCATGCTTCCCGTGAGGGTTTGAGTTTCGGTTGCCACGTGGAGAGTTGAGCCTTTGAAGGGGCCTTGAGCCGGTGATGGTTATTAGAGAGGTACTACCTCAGTATAAGTCGGTCGTCAGAATAAAGCTGCAGGTGATATTTGTGGGCCTTTTTGGAGTAGCGAAAGCTGTCGCAGAAGATCTTTCTGTTTCGTTGATAGTGCTTGTGTTGAGATTATATTGCGAAGTTGAAGTTGTCCCTTGATGATATGATAATGATGCGATGAGAGGAATTAAAGCTCACCCGTGCGCATTGAGCGTCGGTATGAGGCACAGGCGTCGTCAGGTGTGAAGCGTTGAGGAGGTTTGTACCTCGTTTGGCTCAAAATCGGGTGAGTTTTTGATTACTGAATCACACAGAGAGACTCAGACTCGTTTGACAGTGAACGGGGTTAGTTATCCTGTTTGCCCATTCAACTTCTGGTGGACCCACGAATGCCGAGCGATCGGATGATGCAGTGAGGCCGGCGCCGGAATGGGACCAGTTTCAATCGGTGGGCATAGGTGACAATGGCTTCAGGGAGTTGTGACAGTTGGTTCCAGAGCTTGTGAAAGTTGTGCAACTGTTAATTAGGTCGTGAACAGTGAAAATGGTGTTGAACCGACCCTGAGAAACTGTCTTTTCCCAACTTTACCATTCTCGTCAGGATGGGTTCATGAGCGGGGAGAGCTTGTTCGGTCTCCATCGCCAGTGGTAGCTTGGGTCTGGCACATGACATATCAAAGTCGCGTGACCTCAACAAAGGAGAGCAAACAGGATAGAAAATCACGGCAAATTGCAGATGAAATTGGGTCAAATAATAATTAATACAATAAGTATTGGGAAGGAGATTATAAATGTGGTGATGGCGGGGAAATGCTATATCAAATGTCTAGGGTAATCTGAGTACCAAAACCAACACCCAACACTTATGGTGGACAAGGTTGTTGTTAAGCTTTTAACAGACTCACTAATATGTTGATCATTATTGATATTGTGTTATCTCCGGATTTTAACGATAGTGAGGTAACAAGAGTACACAACCATGGCGGCCGGCCAAGAATACTGTACCTTATCTGAAATCTTACACGGTGACTGTCACCGGTCTAGATAGATGGATAAATATAGTTTCCAACTTCACCAAAGTCAATCAGTTCATGATAAGCCTTACTACCAGCCCTAACAGTAAAAAAGCCTGCTTGGCCCAGACAACGGGAAACCGGAACAGCAAGCCTGTACTGTAGTATGCATACCTTAGGTACTCAAACCAAGGGTGCCTTTCTGTGCCTCCAGGTAGCAGTCCTGCAGGAGATCATTCTGTGCCTCCCCGGAACGACCTCCCTGTTGCTGTAACCAAGACGATCAGCAGTTGGGGGGGGGGGGTCCCTGAAACGGCAGCAGCCGCATGCAATCCCGGGTTTCTTTATCCTGGTATGCCACGAAATCTCGAAAGCATATCCCACGTTCCATCCCCATCCCCAGTGAGGCCCTCAATATCACAGGACTGGTTGAGATTATTTATGTATGTAGACCAAGGGGTTTATGCAAGATGCCTTCTTTGGAACAAAATCGTTGCATTCCGCCCGATATGGTTACCAGTGCTGGATCTGCGAGGACAAGGAGCCTGGGCGTAATGCTGTACATACAGTAGCATCTGTATGGATATGTCACCCCCATGGACCAAGAAAACTGCAGACATTAAATCAGGGTGTCAGAAAGGATTGGTCTAATGCCTCCTACATTTACACTGAACTTACCCGAGTCCTTTTGTCATTTAGGATAGACGTGTTTTACTTTCTTGCCTCCCCTAGGTCACTACTCCATGCCCTATAGAGCGCTCTGTCCTCTTTGCCTGGCTGCATCAAGAGTACTCATTCGTCATCACCAATGGCGCCTGGTTCTCCGCAATCATGTCCGAACCGAACTGTAGTAAGCATCCATAGGCTTCCGTCGGCTTCCAGCAGTTGCGTGGTCCTTGATTGTGAGCGTGCGTACGTACAGTTGTGCCTAGCGGTACATGAGGGATACAATGCAAGCCCGCTGACGGAGCAAACAGGAAATGTCTGGTCAGAAGGATTGAGATGGGGGGTTTTGAGGTAACGGCAAGAGAAACGTGAATATCCATGTCAAGATTGCTCTTATTATATGGAACTTGGTTGGTTGATGACCTTCTTGGCCCGAGCTGACGGTAGGGCAGAATAGAGGGGTGCAATATGATGTAAGTCGATAATTCAGTGTACTGGTACAGGTACGATGAACCGCAGAGCAACTGTATACCTGTGTCATCACCCTGTATTTTCCCCTACTTGGGGTAGTCTATTAAAAAATTCCTGTTCTCATGACAATATATGAAACCAGTGTAAGAAGTCGAATGATCCCTTACGATTCTTGCGGTTGTCCGGAGCTACAGTTGTTATTTATTAAGCATCAAGCGGCATAACTACCCCTCCGGCGGAAGCGGCAGCGGCAGCGGCCCCTCCAATAGCTCCAACGTTAGCCAGTAGCTTGCTTTGAACTTTATGTGCAACTGCCTGCACCAGCCTGCACCTGCATCTATCTCCATCTTCATCTGTTCCTTTCTCTCCGATCATTTTTTACACCAACCAACCTCGTGCGCTAAATTCACGATAATTTTCACTGCAATCTTCTTCAACTTATTGCTTACCACATCAACTTGCTTTTCTTAGGCACTTTGGGCTCCTATTTTTGAAGATCCCAAGTGGGTACCTTACCTCAGGAGCTGTTACAGTCTTCTGTTTAGGTAGCTAGCTGTCTGGGCTTTCTTTTCTTAGCCACCCTCGTGGCCACGCCTACTCCTCTCTTCTCACGACCAGCCACTTCCTTGAGAGCCCTCGACGACATTCTTTCGTCCTCTCTGGCCTAAAATCAACATTCAAACATACACAAGAGTAATACCAGACGAACAACAACAAACACCACAATGTTAGTCCACTGCCTGGACATATTTACGTCATCTTCGGCTACTGGATGCTAACTGACAACAGGCGCATCACCCTTAACATATTCAACCCCCAAGCTGGGGAGCAGGACAGCCTGCTCACTCTCGAGATCTTTCCCGACATGACACTCGCTACCCTTCGCGAGTCTATTCAGGCAGAATCGACCGTTCCTCCAACCTCACAACACATCTACCACAACGGCCGCCTAATTTCGGATGATACCCAGACCATGGAGCAGCTGCAGATTGTGGATGGAGAGATGTTGGCCGTACACGTCAGAGACATGCGAGGAAGCACTGGTGTACCCGAACAAGCTCGACGCCCTCAGCCTAGGAGACCGGCCCAAAACGAGCAGGACCCTGAGCTCATCCGCCTTCAGATTCTTGGCCAGCCTGCTCTGAGACAACAGCTCCAGTCACAACACCCTGAACTGGCTGCTGCAGTTGACAACCCTGCTCGTTTTGCACAAATCTTCCATGACAGCCAGAACCGGGAGCAACGCGAGCGCCAGGAACGACAACGGGAGATTGAGAGACTGAATGACGACCCTTTCAACGTTGAGAACCAGAGAAAGATTGAGGAGATGATTCGACAGGAGCGAGTTATGGAGAACTTGCAAAATGCTATGGAACACAACCCAGAGGGTAAGTTTTTGAAATGACAACTATTAACCCCGATATTGACACCATTCGAACCTAGTTTTCGGAAGAGTTCACATGCTCTACGTCGATGTGGAGGTCAATGGTCACCCAGTCAAGGCGTTTGTTGACTCCGGTGCTCAAGCCACTATCATGTCTCCCTCATGTGCTGAGGCTTGTGGCATAATGAGGCTCATTGATACTCGATTTGCTGGTGTAGCTCATGGTGTCGGGACAGCAAGAATTATTGGCCGTGTTCATTCTGCCCAGATCAAGATCGGGAACCTGTTCCTCCCCTGCAGCTTCACTGTCATGGAGGGCCGATCGGTTGACTTGTTGCTTGGTCTCGACATGTTGAAACGACACCAGGCCACTATCGATTTGGCTAGAGACAAGCTCATCATTCAAGGCGAAATGATTCCCTTTTTAGGAGAGGCTGAGATCCCCAAGGCGGAAGAGGAGGCGGCTGCACAGGAGCCAACTTTGCCTGGTCCCGATGGCACAGCAATCGGACAACGTACCGGAGCCGTTGTGCCTCCTGGCCAGCAGCAACAGCAGATCCCTGCCAGACCCCAAGCCGCACAGTCTGCACCACCCCCTGCTGCTGCTGCAGCT
>JABEEQ010001664.1:0-104813 GCA_014824365.1 Fusarium sp. NRRL 66894 | reverse complement strand
TAAAAGGTTAATCTTAAAATTATAATATTCTAGGTTAAAAAGTTAAAAATTATTATTATAGCCTTCTTTAAGTAGAAAATTAAGTATATTAGTAAGGTTATTAATTACCCTTAAAGGCAAGATATTAAAGCTATAATTATTTATATAATTAGGTATTTCTTAAGAGCTTATTATTTTAATTAAGATATATTAAGGTTAACTTATATATAAATTTTAATAATTTTAGCTATATTAAATAAAAAAGCTATCTGACGAGAACTTCACATACCTCGCAGGTACTAGTGCTGTTAGTAAGCAAAGTGGGGCGAGTGACCGGCCGGAGCCTTATGCCGCCTGAAGAGATAACTCAAATAGCTTTGTTTAACTTGCATTGAAAGCTTTTGAAGATCCACCATGGCACAAGCGACTACAGTTCAAGGTACGCATCCAACTCCCATTAGCCAATTAGCAGAGCTTCGGAAGCATCCCCTTACAGTGTAATCCAAAGATCATCTAAAGAGCATTTGGGCTAATCAATGACATGGTTCACAAGCAGGGTCTTCTTGTCTTGTCTGTCGCTCCCGCAAGGTTTGTCCCCATTATTCACCACTATTATGATTGGCTACCGACATTTTAGGTGAAATGCGACGGAGCTGTTCCGGGCTGTCAGAACTGCGAGACCCTGGGCGTTGATTGCCCCGGTTACCATCCAGGTACAGAGACCCAGAAGAGACTCGAGGCTGATACGTTGGAAACTGTCTATCGTGCTTCGGGTGTTGAGAAACGACGGGTTGGTTCGTGCGAGGCTTGCCGAAGAGCCAAAGGCCGTTGTGATAAGGCTCGGCCAGCCTGCTCGAGATGTCTCCAGCGGGGTCTGGCTTGCCATTATCCCCAAAGGCATAGGGCTACCGTCACTACTGGATCGAATGCTTCTACAGAGAGTCCCCGGCACGATGAGCCGAGACCTGATGTAGCTGGCATCTCGCCGGGTACAACATTTGAGCCCCGGCCTGCAATGTCTCCATTGGAACCAAGTGTCCGGTAATGATCGCGATCATTCAGAGGAGCATCCGTACTGACAGAATCTAGGATACAGAACAAGTCCCTTCCGTGGGATATCCAGACTCTGAAAACGGTAACTGGCGTTTATTTTAACAGAGTGGCTACTCTGAGATGCCTTGACTTTCTTCACAAACCTTCGTTCAATCATTCACTTGACAAAGGGTCTTTGGTAGAAGACTATGGCGAGGCAATTCTCTATGCGATATGCGCCCACGGACTTCGGTTTGTCCCATGCACTGTAACGTAGAATACAGAGATGGTATACTAACTAACAGCAGCATTAAAGAACTCGAAGGCAGGTCACAATACAATATCCAGCATGTCACCTCTGATGTCCCTGGACACTTATGGGCTGAAGAATCACAGGCTCTTGTAATGAGAGAGATATGCAAGCCAACGCTAATGACAACCATGGTAAGTCTCTGTGGCGCATGAAGAGTGATTGAAAGCTGATCGTATAGACCCTTGTTCTTCTTTGCGACTTTGCCCTCCAAACTGGTCAAGACGCTCTAGCTTTCATGCTCTGCGGATGCTGCCACAGCGCCGCTCGACTTCTCGCTCTCGATCGCCCAGCCCTGCCTAGCAATAATGGAGAAAACTCTCAGGATAGTATTCTGATAGAAGCTCGAAGAAGGGTTCTCTGGTCATGTTTCATCCTGGACAGCATCGTCGGGAGCGGTGTGAATGAGAACCTGAGGTGGAGGGATGAGGCACCCCAGATCCCTCTCCCAATATCAGATCAATCCTTTCTTTTTCAATCTTCTACTCCAGAGGCCCCTTTATTTCTACCTCGAGGTTCTGACATGCTCCCTTCCAGTGAAGAGCTGCAGAGATACAACTTGCGTTCTAATCTCATTTACTTGATGAGCATGAGAACCAGGGTCCTGCGGTATATCTCCCCCATTCATGATCAATCATGTAGCTAATCTTCACAGGCTTATCCGCACCAATCCAGATGATGTAGACATTTCTGGTGCTCAATCTCCGTTCATGCAGACCCTTCGTGCTCTGGAAGCCTGGGACAACAATATCTCAACACAGCTTCAACTGACAGAGTTCAGCATATACGTACACAAGGAACTGAACACACTGGAATCACTCTTCTATCTTCATCTCTCCTACCACATTCTTATCTGCGATCTAACACGGATATCCATCCCTGGTTTCGCCTTTCCACTCGCTGCAGCATTCCAAGCCGCTTCCCAACCATTTATCTCGCACTGTCAAGACGTCTGCCGACATCATGCTACCCAGGTAACGAAGATTCTACGAATGATGGCTCAGCATCTGAATCCTTTGTTCGCTGAGTCTACGACTTACGCTGCGACTTATGAAGCGACCAAGATCATGATTGTGTATGCCGCTTCCCTTGGCAACAATGAAGATATGCAACTGCAGCTTAAAGAGGACATCATCTTCAATATGAAGGTGCTAAGTGAGCAAATTCGGGGAACTCTACCAACGCGAGCAGTATGAACCCCCAATTGTCTATGTAGAAACCTTGATACTGATATCTCTAGTGTCGCGCTCTCACGCGCCTTCTTCGCCGATTCGGGTTCAACGACATTGCAAACAATGGTCGTATCACTCCACCCTCGTACGTCGAGCCCTCAAATCTACTGGCATCAGTTACTAATTCCTTGAACCATATAGACGCCCAGAAGATGATCCAGGAGAAGTCAGCGGTCCTCCCGAAGCCTTCTATCTTTCCGACCTTGCACCATTCCGTCGCGCATACGATGATGTCAACCAAATTCGGGACAGACGCGAAGGTGCAGCAGGGTCACTTGCTAGCTCGTCTCGAAACCTCACTCGGGATGCGCCTGTTCTGAGGCCCTGGAATCAGCAACTAGCTCAGCCGCCGGGTTCTTCTGCAATGCCTAGCAATCCGGTCATTCCCATGGGAGATTACACTCAGGTTGCTGGGGATATGTCCAATGAAATCACCTGGGACTTATTCTCTCTGCCGGATTGGGTATTTGAGCAGCATGATATGGATTTTGGGGCATAATGAAGATAGCACCTGTCTATACTGAACTTGGCCATGACTTCAAACCATCGTTATAAATTACAGCGATGTACATACTATCTAGACTGGAACTATACCTACCAACTCCTTTGGCGTAATCTCAGGTCTCTTTATATACTTAATCCAAGAATACGGATCCTCCATCTCATCCTTGATCGTATCCTGCTGAGCCCCCTGCTTACTAACCATACCGGGAAACTCACCCGCTAGGCCCACCACACCAACCTCAGCCTTGTACTCCTCCCAGAGCTCTAACATCTCCGCCATCAACTCAGGTTGAGACTCTGCCAAATCATTCGTCTCGCCAGGATCGTTCTTGATGTTGAATAACTCCCATCGTTGAGGACCCTTTGGCTTTGGGACGTAGGTGATCTTCCAGTCTCCGCAACGAAGAGCGCCTGAACCTGCGACTTCGAAACCTGCGACATAATCTTTATCGTGGATAGGAGAAGATCGCGAAATCTTATATAGCTGATCCAGGAAGGATTTCCAACTTTTGCCACGGAGAGGCATGACTGGTCTTCCGGCGTAGGTATCAGGATGGCTCAGACCAGCATATTCCAGAATGGTAGGAACGATATCCATGACCGTGCAGAAAGCATCTGTCACGACACTGCCGTTTGCCTTTGACGCGGTTTCTGCCGTAGGCTTGACGACAAGGGGTACTCGACAGCCGCCCTCCGTCGAAAACATCTTGTATAACCTTGAAGGTGCTGTAGCCGCCTGAGCCCACCTCGAACCATACCAAACGAAAGAGTTTCCGCGACCAATATTCTCCAGACTGTTGTCGTAGTATTTATGCACGTGGTCCATGATGGTAGTTCCAACGAGGGGGAAAGCTTCGTAGCTTGCTCCCTCAGCACCATTGTCACTCATAAACAAAACGACCGTGTTGTCATACTCATTCTTGTCCTTGAGATATCGAATTACCCGGCCAATGTTCCAATCCATACGGTCAACCATGCCGGCGTAAACCTCCATAGCACGCGCACTCGCAGCCCTTGTTTCGTCATCGAGCTGATCCCACTCGGCAGGCTCACCGGCAACAGTCGTAACTGGATGAGCCACAACGGATTTGTCGATCAGGCCCAGATCCTTGAGCCTCTGGAGACGCTTCTGACGAAGGGCTTCAGGTCCGTCATCGTAGAAACCACGATACTTGTCGCAAGATTCCTTGGGAGCCTGGAGTGGCCAGTGCGGCGCTGAGAAGGGGAGATACACGAAGAAAGGCTGTTGGCGTTCCGCTTCACTTCGTTCAGACAGGTAGCTCAGAAGCTTGTCGGTGTAGCCATCGGAAGAGTACCAGTCAGGGCCAAGCTCGCTCTCGGCGAGGAACTTTCCGTCCTCAGCATGCAGGGCTCGTACAGCTGTCTCGAAGAACTTCCCTGGCTCGGACTTGGGATCTTGATACTCAGGCTCATACGCTGGGCATGTTAGAGGTACAGTTGGGTTGGAGGCTATCCAATTACTTACCGTAATGGTTCGCACATCCAGGTAGCAGAGCCAAACTCTTCTTGAAACCCCTCTTGTTCGGATGATGCTCTGGCTTGAGCCCCAGATGCCACTTTCCACTCATGCAGGTGAAGTACCCTCCGTCTCTCAATAACTCAGGAAGTGCAACAACCTTCTCATTAAGATAGCCTTCATGACCAGGCTTTCCCTTGTGAGCAGGGGAACTTCTGGTAATCTCTTGGAGTTGACCTAGCCCAGCGATATGGTGATCTGTGCCTGTCATGAGCATGGATCTCGTGGGACTACACGCTGCAGCGACATGAAATTCTGTGAAGCGAATGCCTCCAGCTTCCGAGGCCAGACAATCAATGTTCGGCGTCGAGATTTCAGAGCCATAGCAGCCGCAGTCGCTGAAGCCGAGATCATCTGCGACGATGACCAGAAAATTTGGTTGTGTAGTCGGTTGAGAGCCCATTATTGATGTCGACTGGTGATTGACACTTCAAAGTAGACTAAGAGGGAGTTTTAGTTATACAAATATTAGATAATAATGAGCATTAGAGGGTTTAAAACTCCAAGTAATAGTCCAAATTCCATCGACTAGAATAGTTAGTACAACGCTGATTATTTCATCCCCCTCACAAAAGGCTAAGAATTGGCTCCCGGCCCTGTTGACTATCTCGGAGCCGCGGTCATGAGGGAGCCGATTTAGCGCCGGCTCTCGCTGCCGGTGAGCCTAGGGTATCCATATTCCAACCCACTTTGTTCTCAACAACGGGATAGTTACCAAGATCTCGGGTCTACGATTTGTCGATTGGCAATTTGTCTGCTTCTGGGGTATCATTGCGTTATTGTCTAGCCGTGTTATTGACGCCCTGTCCTCGATCTCTGATGCCATGTCTCTTGTTGGCTGATAGAGACTCGCTTGTATAAAGACATAGCCAGCCTACGTCTCTATGCCCCTCAGCTTTTGCCATCACCAGCGCTCAATTCAATTCATCACTTCATTCACTGGGATTCTTACTTTAATTTCTAACCCACCCTCCTATTGAAAGCCTACAGCATCATGGCGGACAACATCATCACCACCGCCAAAAGCGGTCGCTTCAGCGAGATGAATGGGACCATGCTCTTCCTGTTGATGTAAGGAAAACAAACAGTCCCCAATCTATTCGCATCGATATCAAATATCCACTTATCAAATAGCTACTGACAATCCTCGCAGGTATATGTGTTTCTGCTCCTTCAACTTCGGCTACGACGTCGGCAACTTTGGGTCTGTCCAAGGAATGCAATCTTTCGGTCGTCAATTCGGTACCTGCGACAAGGCGACGGGAAATTGTTCCCTCCAGCCATGGCTATCATCTGTCATGACCTCAGTGCCATTTATCGGAAAGGCCCTGGGTACTGTAATTTGCGGTGTAATTGCCGAGCGATGGGGTAGAAAGATCGCCATCATGGGCCTCATCATTGCTTCTTTCATGTAAGTGCTTCTTTTGTTATTTATTACTACATATCTGACAAGCCCCCAACAGTGGTGTTCTCCTTCAGACTACGGCAACTACAGCTGCTCAATTTACCATCGGTCGCTTTATCTCCTTTGCCATGACTGGCATGACCATAGTCGTCGTCCCAATTTATCAAGCCGAGACGGCCCCCAAGGTTCTCCGTGGCCTGATCACCTCATCACTTCAGCTTATGATTCTCCTCGGCTCTCTAGTGGCATCTCTCGTCACTTGGGGTACCAGCTCAATGAAGGCCAATGCTGCATGGCACATCCCCGTGGCACTGCAATTCATTGCACCTTCGTTCCTGCTCGCACTATGGTTTTGGGTTCCTGAAAGTCCTCGATGGTATTTATCTTCGGCAACCATCGTCAACTTTACTGAACTAACGCTGCTAGGCTCTTGGCCAAAGGCCGCGTAGAAGAAGCTGCCAAGTCTCTACGCCGAATCCGAAAGGACAAGTCCGAAGAAGACATCGAATTCGAGATTCAAGCTATTCAGCACGCCCACTCCAACGATCACAGGGGTAAATGGGCTGAGCTCTTCGATGCTCAGAATCGACGCCGTACTATGGTAGCTATCCTCGCCATGTTTGGACAGCAAATTACAGGTCAGGCTTTTGCTTCACAATACTCGGTCATTTTCTACCTATCTCAGGGATTTGGTGCAAGAAGCTTCGTCTTTTCTGTCCTTAGCTCTGTCGCCGGTCTCGCTTGCCTGTTTATCACATGGTTTACTGTCGATCTGGTCGGCAGAAGAGTCTTGCTTCTCATCGGAGGCACTGGCATGGCTGTATTCCTCTTTATTGTTGGCTCTGTCGGGACCATCTCGGATCCTACCGAGACACAAAAGAACACCCTTGTGAGTATTTCGCTTTCCCAGACGGTAGATTAGACTAATAGCTCCTAGGTTGCTTCCTTTATACTCTTTTCTTCTTCCTATGCCCTCTCTTGGACTCCCGTGTCCTACATCGTCCTTTCAGAAGCCGCATCGGGCCATATCAAAGAGAAGACCAACCTTCTTGCTTCTGTCATCTCCGTTTTGACTACCTTTGCAACGTCTTTCACTCTTCCTTACCTTCTCAGCAAGCCTTATGCAGCACTCGGTGCCAAGGTCGGATTCATTTACGGAAGCTTTTGTGTAGCCATGGTTGTTCTAGCGTACTTCTTCATTCCCGAGTTGAAGGGCCGAAGCTTGGAAGAAGTGGATCAGCTCTTTGCAAGTAGGCAGCCGTTGAGAAAACTTGGTTCTCTCAAGACAAGAACGGCAGAAGAGGCATTTGAAAGTGACTCGAAGCATCAGCCTAGGACTGAGGTGAAGGAGTTGGTGTAATATTCAAGGCAGCGTATTGTGGACAACATTTGACTAAGTCATGAGTAAGCGCCATAATTGCCAAGTTTTCAACTTTGACAATCCCATGATTAACCGTATCAGATCAGGTAGCCAGATTCGACTCTATGACCCTTAATAATGAGAGCGCCGTACATAGCAGATCGGCCATTGATCTTCCCCGGATAGAGGTACAATCCATTTTAGTACATCCGTAAATCCTACCTACTCCATTCAGCCACTTTGTGTTACAACCCCAGCGTAGTATTAGACCCAGGCCGCCCAGGGTAAATACGCATAACCCCGCGCCGTCCTATATCCAGCAACCATTTAAGGAGTGCTCCGCAAGTAATAATTGGTGCGGCTGGGGTCAAGGACGGGCCGGTGGCAATAACCTATCCACTTGGGTCTTTCTGTCAGGGGATGAGTGTAAAGTCCGTGAAACGGCGTTTATATATCGCGGACTATTCTTGCTAGATATGAGATGCAGTGCAACCTAGTAGGGTTCTCATCCAAGAAACTTATCATGTTATCAGGCAATGCTTAATCTGCCGCTAGAACATGTTGTCGGATAAATCTCCAAATAGCAGGAACATATTTTTGTAATGCTTACGATATTTAGTTTTCATGCTGATGGGGGTGGCATTTGGATTTGCCAAGCCAGTCTTCAAAGCACTATAAAATAGTAATTCTTCTGCTAGTAGCCATTCAACTTTTCGCCGTGCTACTATTTTCTTCATCCTTATCACCAACAAATTGTCCTCCACCAAATCAGTTGCAATACCGTCAGTCAAAATGAAGAGCTCCTTCACCATCCTTCTGGCCCTCCCCGCCATCATGGCCGCTCCCGCACCTGCACCTGACGAGACCGCGAAGCAGGTTGTAGCTTGCGCCTGTGCCAACGATGCTGGTGACACCAACGTTAGCGGCTACTGCCAATACATTGCCGGCAGCATTGTCAAGCTCGACGGTCACGAATTTGTAAGTCACACTCCACCAAACTCTCAAGATGTTGGGTGTTTTGCTAATAACGGTATGCAGTGCTTTCCTGCTGCTACTTGGTCCGAGTACATGGAAACCCGCTTCACTGCCGACTTTTGCCCCGGCTACTTCAAGGGCTTCCCTAAGCCTGTGTGCAAGACTGTCACTGTTTGCAAGACGATTGGAGACTACCAGGATATCTGTTAAATCTAGTAGCATGAGTAGGAGGACTAGGGGGCTTTGAAGACTGATGTCTATGTACTTATGTTCAACACCACGTAACGCCTTCACTTATACTATAAAGCCTCTATGACCTATATATTTGTATCAATGGACCCCAACTGAGTCGTCCACGTCTTCGTCTGAAGAGTCCTGACCATAATGCTCCAAGATACCCTTCGATGCCTTTTCCGCCTTATCTGGTAGTAAGCTCAAGTCCTCTATCAGTTTTGTTCTATCAAAGATAACCTGTGTGAGTCCAACAAAACGATGCTCGCGGCCTTTGGCTGTTATCCTCGGATTGCTTGCTATTTTCTGTACTGTAACCAAGGTGTCCCCAGCAAAATCGACATCAGGAAAGATAGTAAAATCGACCGCTTTCACATCTTGATCTTTTGACGGTGACCAGTTCGGAATTACTTTACATCTAGGCTCGAAGATCATCCTGCCTCTTTTCTTATCATCGGCTTGTGCAATGTTGGCGAGGCAAATGGCGACAAATCTTGGAGGCTTTGAGCCTCGCTTCTTAAACACGACCACTGCAGCGTAGACGTCCGTTTTACCTTTCGCAGACATTTCGCTACCGTCCACCTGGTGACTGATTCTGTACATTCGGCGCGGCATGACTAGTGGCAGTAAAGGGGGTGTCTCCGCTGACCATGCCGTGTCCGACTCCGGTTCGCTCGGGAAGATGCCGTATAGACGATAGTCTGCGGTTCCTCGGGGGAAGCAAAGTAGAAACGGACTTCCCGCCTCACGAGGCTGCCACGAAGGAACAGATAGAATAGTGGCGTACGGCTTCTTGACAAGGATACTTCTTTGCATCACTGTTGACACTGTATCGGCGTGGTCAGAAGCTTCTTCTGAATCAGAGGCTGTATCCCTTTCTCCTTCAAAGAAAAGCTGCTCTTCTCTGTGGGACATTATACTGTCCTTCCGAACCATCTTCACAGGGAAGAAGGTTTGCGGCCAAATCAATCGCAAGTATCGCTGCGATTCACCAGTTCCCTTCCGAAGGAGTGGTATCCATATTCGTGATACATGGCGCGTTGTCCTGGTACTCGCAGTCTCAATGTCCCAACAATCAAGCACGCCAAATACGAAGTGAGGAACCAAAGTAGGCACAATGGGCAGAGTGATCTGTAGTCCGGTGTTGGTCAGATGGAATGAGTAGGAATGATCTCCTGGTGTGTAATGCCTCTGTAGCTGCGGTGAGCTGCTAACAACCACGGACTGAGAGTCGGAGAACTCCCAAGGTGAGCGAGGAAGAAAATCGACATATTGCAGTTGAGAAGCGAAAAAGCTATGGTCGGCATATTTATGGATGATTTCCCCAAGAAGTCTGGTGAAGGCTTCATAGCCTTGGCCGTAAACCAGCGGCATGGAGATATCAAAGAGTCCGAGGAGAGAGTAGGCCTGGTCCTCTATACGCGTCGTCGAGCGGCTTGATGCCCATGCCATCCTCTGTGCAACACTGTATCTCCGCAGTGGATGGGCCTTGGAGAGCCTGCCCTTGAGGAGACATGACCATGGAATTCCTGTAATTTCTGTGATGCAAGGAGCTAGCTCGGATTTCGTAGCTATCATGGTCCAATTGCTAGAGAAGAAACTGACGTTCGGTGGAGCAATCAATTCCTGGAGAGTCCAGCCTCTAGTGAACCATCTTGCATTTCTAAATGCACTCTCTGGCTTGGTGCATTCGTCCAAGGTCATGGCAGGGACGTCCTCCAAGTATACATAGCAAATAGCAGATCTTCGGTACCATCTGAACATGGAATTAATAGCCTCAGATAATTCCGCAGAGCTATTCTTGTCGATACAGTTGGTGTCCACCCAAACATGGCTCAGCTGGTCTTTGGCAGCTTGAGCGCAAGCCCAGATGATCTTCTGAAACCCGGGCTTGAAGCGACGATTTTTGCGATCGGCCCAGTCTTGTAGTGAGACTTCGCCGTCGCCCCACGTATGCGAAAGAATGGCATACTCAGGAATGGACACGTCGAAGAATTCTTCGACCTCAAGAGTGGTGGTGTTAATAAGGCGCATAATGACATAGCGGTGCAGTCGATATTGAGAACTAAAAGATGAGATATTGTCGTGTGCTCAGTAGATAAATCGACCCATCACGCAGCCTTATGATCGACTGAAATCTGCCTGCTTGTGGCTCAGCGCGTTGAATCCGTCGAGATTCCAACCCATTTGATTGGTGGTGAGAGCACAGCCGCTAGGCTTAGACTAGGCAACGGCATAGCCTACCCTAAGCTTAATGAATAGAGGCTTTTAATTGCTTCTTTCGGTCATGCAAGATCCAATTACCATCGCAACCCCACAGTTGATAGAGGAACTAACTCGATATCCATGGAGCGTCTCAGCGTAGCATCTCCAGCAAGACTACCTTTTTTTATCAGCCGAGTTGCTATGACTGTTACAGAGAAAGTCCAAAACTGGGAATGTGCTAAGAAGACTAGATAAGCGTACGACCATAGATTGTCAATTTAGCGGATAGGATCTCGTCTTAAGATAATGGATCTTTCATCTTTCATCCTTCAGACGAAAGCCCTATGAAAGTTATTAAACTCCGGATCAACCTCCTCATTATCTGGCGTCCCATAGCCGCCTCCTCCCGGCGTATTGATCTGGATATACTCTCCAGGTTCAAGATGCACAATAGCCTTGCCACCCAGGTTACTTGCTTCCAACTCATGCTCCTCATTGAACTTGAAAGCAAGGTTCTCGCCCTTTTGGCCTCCATAACCCCCAGCCATTCCGTACGGTCTGTACACACGTCGATCACTTAAAATACTGAACTTGAGATTCGTACGCGCTTCGATCTCACGAATAATGCCATCGCCGCCACGCCAGCGGCCATTTCCGCCACTGCCCTTGCGGATGCCATATTTTCGCACCAGGACGGCAGTGCGCTTTTCTATCACTTCACTATCGGTTTGGCGGGTGTTTGTTGAGTGGACCTAAACACGGTGAGTTATTAATTCAACATGAACGCCAAGGAAGCAAAGCACAACTTACATGCACGCCGCTCTCGCCGTTGTAGCCCTCACCAGCACCGACCCCTCCGCCAATCGACTCTCCATAATTCCACCCTGGTTCAATCTTTCCTGTCACTGGATTCTTGCCCCCCATGCCCCAACCGAACGCATTTGCACAACCCTGACTCGCGCCAAAGCGACCGAAAGCACGGAGAACTAGATCGATTACTCGCTGACTTGCTAGTGTCGAGCCACAGATGGCCACTGTCGGAGTGGGATTGAGAATAGAGCCCACAGGCACGCGAATATCGCATGGTGCTAAGCAGCCCTCGTTCAGGGGGATTTCAAGATTGACCAAGCATCTGATGCTATAGATAATCGCCGAGTGAGTGATGGAGATGGGACAGTTATAATTTCCCCACATCTGGGGACCTGAGCCAGCAAAGTCATATGTAGCACCGCCTGTACTTTTGTCGATACTGATCCTGACTTTCATGACAGTGCCATCGTCCAGGTAATCTGTCGCTGATAGAGGACCCGGATGCTCATGAGCTAGTTTCTTGAAGAACTCCCGTACTGCAAGTTCTGCATTATCTTGGATACCCGTCATGTACTTGTGCACCACTTCTAGCGAATACTCGTTGCAGAGCTTTTGAAGGAGAGTTATACCACGCTGGTTGGCTGACGTCTGCGCTTTGAGGTCTGAAATGTTGTCTTGAATACGGCGTGTTGCGCTGCAGCCAGGATACGTACCGACTTTCTCAAAAGTGGCCCGGATTTCGCTTTCGAGAAACTCGCCGCCGCTGACGATCTTCATGGAGGGTACAATTATACCCTCCTCCCATAAGGACCGTGACTCGGGCATCATACTCGTGATACCCATACCGCCGATATCAGTATGGTGACCCCGGGAAGCAACGTAGAATGCTATCTGATCTGCAATGAAAACAGGTGTGACCACTGTCAAGTCTGGTAGATGGGTTCCACCCCACGAAGGATGATTCGTTAGAAGAACGTCGCCAGGTTTAAGCTTTCCGTTCCAGTGGCGGTGCTGAGCCTGGACGGCAAATTGCATGCTTCCGAGGTGGATGGGGATATGAGGAGCATTTGCAACGAGTTTGCCCTCGGGCGAAAAGATGGCGCAGGAAAAGTCGAGACGCTCTTTGATGCTGCTTGAGATAGATGTTCGCTGGAGAGTGTTGCCCATTTGCTCGGCGATGGCCATGAAGCGGTGGGCGAAAACGGATAGTTGAATTGGGCTAAGGATGTCTTTCGGCGTACTCGAAGTAGATAGGGTCTGGGTAATAGAAGGATTGAGTGGTTGTTCTTCAGAAATTATCTTTTCCAAGACAACATAGTTGACCGCAATATGTGCCTGGAAGAGAGGTTCAACAAGAATCGTCTGTGTCTCATCGATGATAATTGCTGGTCCGATGATAAGACTCCCCTCAGGAATATCGTCCAGCTTGAAGACTCTTGCCTGCTGCCATGAGCCATCAAGGTATACTTCTTGCCTAGCGATATAGTCGGAGAACACCATCCGTTTACTCAAAGCTATCTCTTTACATGCTGACGTCTCATGACTCGGTGCGCCAGTGCTTCCCGCACCGCGAACTTTGACAGATTCGATAATGATGGGCCTATTCATGGAAAAGGCAAATTCGCGCATATGCATAGCTGTGAAGGCAGCAGCATAGTTTCCATCAGCTGGTTTAGAGATGGAAAGATTTGTGTCAGTGCCAAAGTACTTCAACACAAGTGCCTCATCAAAGACCAAGCTTTCCTCTGAAGCTTTTTGTGAGACTAATTCCCTGGCCACTTTCTTCTTCAGTGCTGATAAGAGGTTCTCTACCCCTTCCATGGCTTTTTCGTCTAGCTCGGCCGCGAACGGCTCGAATATCTCATACTGAAGCTCCGCATGCGCGATGCCATGTGCTGAGAGCAGCGACGACAATTTGTGGATGATTACGCGCTTGATGCCAAGCTTATCAGCAATAGCACAAGCATGCTGTCCACCTGCACCACCAAAGCTCACGAGATCGTGGTTCTCAGGAGCGTAGCCTCTAGCTTCGGTTGCGTTTCGAATAGGTCGACTCATTGTCTCGTTAGCTATGTTCAAGAACCCTGAAGCTACCTCCTCGGGTGTAAGATTCTGAGACGTCTGTCGGTTGAAGTCTTGAGTGATATGCTCGAACTTTCGAGCCACGATCTCTGTGTCCAGTTCCTGATCTCCAGACTCTCCAAAGATGGCAGGGAATGACGAAAGTACGAGCCGCCCGAGAAACAGGTTGGCGTCAGTAACGGTCAGAGGACCTCCCTTCCTATAGCATGCAGGCCCGGGGTGCGCTCCAGCAGACTCTGGTCCAACTGCTAAGAGTCCGTTCCGGGCAAACAAGATGGATCCACCTCCTGCAGCAACAGTTGCAATATTGAGCATAGACAGGTTGATAGTTCGCCCAGCAATCGTCGTTTGTTGAAGAAAATCGTATTTTCCGTCATATCTCGAGACGTCAGTGCTTGTACCACCCATGTCGAATCCAATAACAGGCGTTCCCTCATCAACGTCGAAACATTTTGCTGTACCAACAACACCGCCAGCTGGTCCGCTTAACAGTGCCTCGTTTCCACGAAACCTATCGGCTTGCTTGAGACCACCGTCGGAGCACATAAACTCGACCCTATGAGGAGGGATATTGAAACCTGCTTGGAAATCGTCAATGTATCGTCTGATGATAGGGTACAAGTACGCCTCTGAGCAAGTAGAGTTGCTTCTTTTGAGGAAGTTGATCGCTGGGCTGGTCGCAGATGAGATAGTGACGAATCTAAAACCGACATCCTTTGCGATTTGGGCTACCACCTTCTCGTGATCTGGAAAGATATAGGCATGCATAAAGCATACTGCAAGTGATGTGTAGCCTTGTTCGCGCAGGATTTCAAGCTGTTGTCGGATGGCTTTCTCATCAGGTCTCTTGAGGATCCGGATAACTTCACCGCTTGGAGTTTTGACCAAGTTCGCATCGCCCTGGATTTTGACGGTTTCTTTCTTGTGAGGGTTCAGATCATAGTCTTCTATGGTGACTCTCTCATCAATCTCGATGACACTGGAGTGGAGGACGCTTGCTTTGCGGATCTCAAGGTTGAACAATTCAGGACGAGACTGGTCTCCAATAACGCAGACGTCTTTGAAGCCTTTGGTAGTTGCAAAAGCAAACTTTTCGCCGTTACCCGTGAGGAGGGCATTCGTTGCAACCGTGGTACCGATACGACATGATTCTGAGATATTTATCAGCCATTGAAAAAACACCGCGGTAACTAAATTTACCTATTCGTGAAGCATCAAGCTTCTCACCAACAGGAATAGTCTTTCCCTCATACTTCTCTAATATCCTCCGAATTGCCTCAGTTGGTGCATCAGGATAATTGGAAGGGTCTTCTGATAACAGCTTAAAGATGAATGGGTTGTTTCCATCTGCGCCTGTAGCAATCACATCACAGAATGTGCCGCCCCTATCGATTGAAACGCGAATGTCGCCCATGATGTCGAATCTGATTTCTCAAAAATTGTTTCATAAGGACATAATGCCATCTGTAGCTGGTTTTGAATCATGGATGGTAGTCGAGCTCATTCTTAGAGAGGCCCATTATTTCCGCCATGTCGCAATTTGGATCTACGGGAACTATCGGTATGGCCCCGACTTGTTCCTCCTAATCGAGGAATTTTCTTGGTGTCGCCCCGACTCCGAACTGGCTTTCCTTGTCACACTCCCAGCGTCACTGAAGAGATGGTTGATTCGCATGGTATCTTATCTAAGTAAAGACTACTGCTTGGTGCCGGTGTCGGCCTAATTTCTACTAACCAGCACTCGGTAGTGGTTCCAATATAGTTGAGCTAACCTGGTCAGAAAGAAAGCATTTCTACGGCGGTGAATCTCTAATCAATGCCTAGGCCACCCAAGATGGTCGATCATCGTAGCTCCGTTCAGGTTAGAACAATCTTATAATTCTAAAAATTCCCTGATCTTGGAAATGACCAAGTCTGTTTTCTCAATATGCACGCTATGGTTTGCGCCTGGAACCACGAGCAATTCTGCATTGTTGATCCGATCAGCAATTAACCTCGAGTTATCTAGGCCTGTTAGTGTATGAGCATCCAGTAAGCCAACTGATAGACCAACCTGGTGGACAAATCCAGTCTTGGTCGCCAACAATGACCAAAGTCTTCGCCTGAATACTACCCAGTTGGTCGACGTAATCAAAGTACTTTTCTTCCTGGGAATAAAGATCATCCGCATACTATCAGCTCTATACTCCATGATATCTTGGTGCATGTGACTTACTGTGAGAGTCTGCGACATAAACCGTATCCCGGCAAGACTTGAGGCCAGCATTTGCATCGTATTCTTCTCGATACAAAGGCATCATAGCAAAGTGTACCAGTCTGAAATCTTGATCGTCGTCATATGCGCCAAAGACCTTGTCTCGCAGCATCTCCTTTGAGAAGCTGGGTACTTTGCTGATTCTGGCTTCGAGGGTCTTGATGGCGCCCTCCTCATCTGTAGGGGGTGTAAGAATAAGAGGTTCGAACTAAATAGTCATGCAAACCTACGATGATGTGACGCTGCAGTCCCTCGTAGAATCAAGTACGAAATTTTTGATGGATAACTGATGGCATATTGCTGCGCGAGAAAGCCTCCAAAACTTCCACCGCAGATAATAACCTTGTCATCGGGTCCTAAGAAATGTTGTCGTACACCCTCGATATCATCAACGATCTGTTTAAAAGTGTAAGGCTTTGTACGGGAGCTTTGACCGTGCCCCCGAAAGTCAAAAGAAAGCACACGGATGCTATCATTGAGGTGACTGTATACTTTGTAGTCGGACCTATGATCACCTACTATTGTCAGACGTAGTCTATAGTCTTGGTTCAAGTCATCGGAACTTACCCATTCCTCTTCCGCCATGAAGAGTAATCATGAGCGGCGCATCTTTGGGTCCACTCAGCTCGTAAGCGAGCTGGGCTCCATTTACTGTGATGAATTCAACCATTTTGCCCGTAGTAACGAGTTGTTCAAGTTATCGAACAAGGGCGAGGCAGAATAGCCAGCGGAAATGCCTCCCTCAACGTCAGGATGGTGGAAGCGATCAAAAGGCTACCGAGCATGATCCGAGCCTGAGAAACCTGTCCGGTTCGGCGATGTCCACCTGGCGGAACATCCCCGACAAGGAACCAAATTACCTCTTTTGGTAATGATTGCGGTCTCAGTGCGCGAATAACAAATAGGTTCGCCGAAGCACGCAATTGACTACCTGATGGCAAATGGTATGGTAGATCTAACTTGACGTTACATAGATAAAGTATTGAAATATTGATGGTCGCACTGGGGTTGCTTCGATATCAATTCTGTGTCCTCTTTCAGCATTCACGACCGCTTCACCGCCGTCAATCCTATCAATCTTCACAATGGCTAGCCAGGCAGTTGGCGACAATGCCATCAATACAGCACCCCCAGCCGCTGCTGTTGATGCCAAGGATCGTGCTTCCATCACTTCTGGCCCTGTAGCTGCAAGTGTGAAGAACGACGCTATTGCTACAGTGGCGAACAACAGAAGATGGTTCAGCTGGCACGAGCCTGGGACGTCACCAGAGGAAAAGAAGCTCATTTTTAAGCTTGATTGGTTTATGTTGAGTTTTGCATGTCTGATGTTTTTCATCAAGCAGGTAAATAACATGTTGCCAGCTCATGTCCTATGCTAATTGAAGCAGCTTGATCAAAACAATATTTCCAATGCATATGTATCAGGAATGGCGGATGAGCTTGGATTTGGCCCCGGAAACGAACTCTCCTGGATGAACACCTATTTCTCCATTGGAACAATCCTGGGTGGCCTTGTCTCCAACTTGATCATCACCGTCTTGCGTCCTCGAATTTGGCTCTCGAGCTGCCTCATAACCTGGTCCGTCTTCGTCCTGGCCCTGTTTAGGTGCAACCACGCCTATCAATTCTATGTGCTTCGGTTCTTCATCGGCGTATTTGAGTCTGCCGCTTGGCCTGGTGTCATGTACTGCTTGGGTTCCTGGTATCGCAAGAGTGAGCTGGCGCGTCGAAGTGGTCTTTTCGTCATGAGCGGTGTTATCGGCCAGATGTTCTCTGGGTATCTGCAAGCTGCTCTATTTACGGGCATGCATGGCAAAGGTGGCATGTCCGCTTGGCGATGGTTGTTCATTTTCGATTTCATCCTCGCTATCCCAGTTGCGGCCTATGGATTTGTGAGTTCTTTTTTGTTCACTTTATTAGAATTCTTTGCTGACAAGGTGGTTCAGATCACTTTCCCTGATACCCCACATACCACGACAGCCTTCTATTTCAACGAATGGGAAAAAGAAAGGTCCCGCCAGCGTATAGAAGAGGAGGGACGCAAACCTGTAGGAAAGATGGACTGGAGTGTTATACGTCGAATCTTTGGCTCATGGCAGGTATATGCGTTTACGGCAGCATACTCCTTCTGGACTTTGACATGCGGAAGGTATGATTCTTGTCTTTCTGTCATATTCGACCTCTAACGCAGAACAGCTACGTGATGCAATACTTCGGGATCTACTTGAAAAAGACCGGTTGGTATACAGTACCCGAGATCAACAACATCCCAACCTGTATCGGTGCTGTCAACTTTGTGGTTATGGTATCAACAGGCTACATCGCTGATAAACTCGGTGGGCGTGCTCTTGTCTGTGGTGTTGTAGGATGCTGGATGATTCTGAACTACTGCATCCTCACCGCGTGGGACGTCCCTCACAAGCTACGCATGGCGGCGTTCATTATGCACGGCTGCTACGGATGTTTTACACCTCTAATCGCAGGCTGGGCCAACGAGGCTTGTGGTGGCGACCAGCAGAAGCGTGCTTTTGTACTGAGCTTCATGGTTTCTGTTGGCTCTGCGGTGGTTATTCCCTTCCAGCAGATCCAGATGGCATCTGGTGAGGCTCCTGAGTTTGCAAAGACGCATGGATGGGGAAGTTCACTGGCATGGGTTGTGGCTCTGACACTGTGGACTGGTGTCGGTCTACCCATGGTGCAGCGATGGAGGCAGAAGGAGGTTGTAGTGACCAACCGAGAGGATGAGGTAACTGAGGTCTAGTCGATGCCTCACTACTTTGAGCCCTGGGATCTTTTATCTGTGGAAATGGGTTGCATGGCAACATAGAGGTCAGAGATATCTTGGATAAGCACAACAAATAGAATGATGCATCGTTTTCAATTACTAAATCGTGTGTATGTCTTGTTACAGTCATATGAAGTGGTATTTGGTAGTTTCGGCGATTTTCCCAGGAGACACGGAATCCACCTAAGCCAAAGGCTATAGTAATCCTTGCTGTATAGACACCGAGGCCTTGTGACGTTGTGTATCACTTGCTACAACGTCAGTCAATCCTACAACAGTACCTGCTCTTAAAACTGACAGTAAAGAGAATAAGTCTATCCAGTCTATATCAATAGCCTAAAATTAGTCAGAATGATTTAATGTCTTTTCTTAATAGCCTTTATTCCTTATTTAGAACTTCTAAAACTTATTGTTATTATAGTTCCATCCTAATATCGAAGCCCGGATAGAGAGTCTAACTCGACATCCATGGTGCGGACCGATGGAACATACTCCACAAACACAACCTTTCTACTACACAATTTATTGCCGTCACCAACTTCGCTTTCGTTCCGATTTCTCAGAGCATTTGCCTGCCATCGCATCCTAGGAAGTTCATTATCCTGACGATTGAGACTGACGGTATTGCAAGGCCCTCGAGCCCCAGGACTATGGACAATATCTATGAGATCCATCGTTAAAGGCGCAAGTGCTGTATCACGAACTGTTTTTGCTTTGCCGTCATGCTCGCGCCAAAAACGAGAATTGCAGAGAGCGTAAGAGTGGCATTCATCCCTAGCCAGATATAGAGCTTGAATCTATCTACTGCGACGAAGACAACAGGCTCCGAAGCTTTGAAAGATATGGGTCCGGTTTCGTTCCCTAGTCTTTTCATCAAGGCACTCCAAGCCGCGTGGTATCCCAATGTGAGCATACCTGTCAAGTAATCGTCTAGATTTGGACTGATCCAGGGTTGACTGAAGTTCTGGAGAACGGTGTACTTGAGTGTCTCGGATGTAAAGTCCAGAGCCAGACTAGCCAGCCAGTCCCCTTCAAGAGCCTCATCTTTTCGCTTTACAGAGCAGGTGGCGTAGGATTGCGATGTCGTGTCAGAGGAGACAACCTCGCAGTCTCGTGCCGCGTATATTCCTGCTGTGATCGCTACTTCCGCGAGCATGTAGCAGTCGTAGTAGACAATCTCCTTATCTCCATTTATAATTTGAACCTGATGTTGGGCAACTGCGGGGAGTTTTCCGAACTGCTTTGTTGTTGTCCTGCATCTATCCCTTTCGCTGATGCTAGAACCTGGTGCAAGTGGACCTCCGAATGGTTCTACCCCTGGGAGCTGGACTGCAACCAATTTAGTTCCATGAAAGATACTCGCGTTTGCAGGTGATTTTCCCTGGGGGCTCCATTTCTGATCCATGATAATAGACGTCGCTCCCACTAGTCTAATTCAAACAGGCTTTCCGACATCAGAGTACTCAGCGTTTCCAGCATATATCGATCGGTTGTTGCTGGAGGCGTCAATCCATCGCACATCAGCGACAAAGTAAAGGAGCGGGAGGTTGACTTGACTACCGGTTGGCATATGTTCACTTGCGTTGAAGTATGTTCGTAAATGAATGTGGTCCTGCTTAATGCGTAGCCAGGCTCATTCGCCGTCATGGCAGCTGCACTGATCACCGCTGTTGCCCGCGTGTCATTGTATAGAATGGCCGGCCAATCAGTATAAGGACCAAGTGTTCCAATTAACGCCGGGGTCTCTTTATTGAGTAGCGTGATACCAGGTATCCAGGAGAGTGAAGACGATGCGAGTGGCGCTGCAACACTATGAGGCCACATCAATATGATGGGAGCTGTTGCCCAAACAGACCAACGCAGCGATATCTCTGCCCTTCCAGCTGGGATGATTGGGACTCGCAAACTCAGTAGACGCGTCAGCTCTACAAGAGTCACACCGCGCTTCTCGAGGAGGATAAAGATGATTCTCCAAACAAGCAGTGCAGACCCAGTTCCAGCAACAAGTCTGAGTGTCACGAGTGCTCAGGAAAGAAGACCTGTGACCTGTGTCTGGTAAAGTCGGGAACGGAAGGTGAAAACAGTGGAACCGGATCCAATCTTGAACTGGCGGCCGTCTATCTGTATGACCAGCACCGTGATAGCGACGGCTAGTCCGATGTGGATGAAGAACAGATACCATGCTTTGTACGCATTCCACAAACCGCTGTTATCCGTGCGGATGAGGCATTGCCTAGTAGAGGGTTGTTCCGTTTGACCAACGATGTTATAGACTGCAACAGAATTACTCGTAGTGGGCGCCATAAACGCCGTTGCTCATAGTCAGGATGAAATTGCTTATGCAGTAAAGGTAAAAGAGACTGAGGAATGTGTAAGCGGTATGCTGAAGCTTATAGATAAAAGATCAGGATGAAGTTACAAGGAATGATAAAAGACGCGGTCAATACTGTCAATTCAGGTGAGATGATGATTGCTTTTAAGAACAGTCTATTTTTTAAAACATTTTAAAATAACAACTAGGTTAGCAATACAATGACATTTGATACAATCAAGCAAAGCCGCATGTAACAAGAGGGGTATAGACATCACGAATCCATCGGACTTTTAGCTAGTCGTTAATGCTCACGCGAGTTGAAAGTCCGATTGGTCTTCCTCATCCCCCTTATCTGCACGATAAGCCAGTCAAAAGAGTTGAGGCTGAAAACTGCGGCAGGCTGTGTGTAAACGGTGCACATAAGTAAGACCAAACGCACAAGCCCGCATGAGCTGAAAAGCCTGACAGTACGTCCCTGCTTCGAGTATCGGACCTTCACAGCTTATGACATTTTTAAATGAGCACCTCACATGGTGAAGAGCGTATCATATTTAAGTCAGTTATCATTCTAGAAGCGTGCAGTTAGAAGGACGAGCCTTGAGATACAAAGTTTGCGATTACAGTGGAACGCAGAGATTGAAGACGCAAGATACGCGTGCAACAGAGTAGAAGGTTTAGTCACATGCGATACGATAATACAGGCAAACAATGCTCAGAAGGGCTGCAATACGAAGCCAAGGCAGATCGATATTGTAGGACGCGCCCAGGTGAGGCATTCTCAAGAACGTCGCATTGCTGATTGGTCAAGTTTCTGCATTTTTGAAATGCGGCTGGACCGTTTCAGGCACTTTAAAGCGAGAAAGGGCAATGATTGACAGCCTGAACATGCACCTGCGACATATGTGTTGGTTGTGCTTATCTTGGCGTAAGGCTGTATCGATCTGATGACTTTCTATCTACCTACGAATCGCACACTGTATATTAAGCAGCCTGGAATAACCTACAGCTCCTCCACCAAGAGACCCTCGCCGTCTTAATGCCAAATTCTTAGGTAATCATTCTAGATCATCAAAATTGGTAAGGGGAAGACTTGGCGGGGGACTCCGTGGAGATGTCTCGACTGATGTGGAGAAATATGGTTCCCCGCGGAGATGCAAAACTCTGTCCCTGACATTGTCACCCACGCCATGACATGACAGCTCGTTCTGATCTGATGTAAAACCATCCGATTCTACCTCGTAGAAGACTTTGAGAGCTGCTGATTTCAATTGACTCATCGGGCCGTTATCGAGTTGAGGCGCTGGCTGAAATGTACGCCAGCATGGCTTCACCTCTCACCGAGACATACTATGCGGTATTATCGGGCGAAGCAATATCGTTAAGGTCACCGGTCATGTCCGCCGGTTACGAGGTTCTGGCGATGAGGTCTGGGAATAACGGGAGATGGACTGTCGTGATATCCGTAGCTAGTAACTGAGCCCGCCACTCCCGCGCCTAGAGCCTTCCGACCCATGCAGGACAAGACTTAGGAATCCCCATTAAGTTAGTCACTTAGAAAGAGGCTCATGGCAGAAGCAAATGGTTCAATGGTCTAAATTCATGTCTAATAAACTACTCTAGGTCTAACAAATCATAACAGTTGTCATTTCTATCATTCCACCTTGGATGTCCTACTTGGCGAAAACGCTGGCCGGCACCGATACGGGCGCTGACTCGACCCTGCTCTCCTCATCCGTGACGGTGCTCTTATTTCTGTTGGCAAGGAAGTGCATGTGCATGTGAGAGTCCACATGGGGGCCCTGGTACTCAGCACCATCAATCTTGACAGGGTCCTCGTCAAACAAGTACATGTACCAGTAGTACACTCCGACAAACATGCCACCGCCAATGATGTTGCCAATCGTAGCTGGGATCATTCCCTTCCAGATGTACAGTCCAACGGTAAGACCGGGTGTCTTGAGCCAGATGGCGAGAGACATGTAGAACATGTTGGCGACAACGTGCTCAAGGCCGAGGACAACGAAGGCGAAGATGGGCCACCACATGCCGATGACTTTGGAGGCGAGATCCTTGGCTTGGATACCAAGGAAGACAGCGAGACATACGAGCCAGTTGCAGCCGATGCCCTTGAGGAAGATTTGGTGAACTTGGGGTGAGATTTGTTTCTTGCTGGCGAAAGAAATGACGACTTCTTTGTAGGGTGATGCATCAAAGACTCCGCCATCTAAGCAAAATGTTAATTGCGACCTAAACACTGAGTGGGTTCAATGACTTACATCCCATAATGATGGACATGACAAATAGCGATCCTGCAAGATTGCCGAAAAAGCAAAGGAACCAATGCAGCAGCATCTTTCGGATCGGAAGCCGACCTTGAAGCACAGCAGTCAAAGTGAACTAAACCCCCATCAGCCACAATGCAACAACAAAGCATCAAGCTAGCTTACCATAGTGGTTGCAGTGAATAAGTCCGCGCCCGTTAGCACAACAAGTACTAAGCCAAGCGGGAAAACACCAGCGCCAAAAAGCTTGACCAAGCCGGGCGCGTTCTCAGAGTACCAGGGTGCTGTCATGGCACATAGCGAGACGCCACAGCCAAAGCCAAGGAGACATCCCGCGGAGACAGCAGAGAGGAACACCTTGTCAGGACGCATGTTACCTCTCTTGACGCCAGAGCGGGAAACAAGCTCGATTGTTTCTTGGGGCGTGTAAGCCGCCAGGTTGGAGATGCTAACCACAAGAGGGTTGCTCATGATGAATTGATGTAACGTAAAGATGTTGTTGTAGTATACAATTGAAAAATTGACTTGAGTAGTCGATAGAAGATTGAGGCACCGCGAGGTTTTTATTTAGACTTGATAAACACTATGCAAGCTTATCGCAGACTCAAGTCCGTGGTAGACCCTGCCTATCATGCCAAGTTCAAGCCAAGTCAGGAGAGTTATGGATTCTTATAAGCATGAGATCATAGACTATCGGACTGATGGTGAGATGGTTTTCGCAGTCGTCTAGAAATCCAAGCCCTAGCAAAGAAAAGGCTCATTACTAGGCCCGGCGATCTCGGCCAGTCTCTCCACCATCAGAGCATGCTGGGAATAGAAAATCCTGCTGTTTCAGGGCTATTGACTTCTCGGCAGTGGGTGCTAAGACTACAGCGGTATAGCATAGCCAATTCTGGGCTATCCGGTCCTGTCACGCTGTTGTTTAGCAGGGTTGCATCCACTGTTTGCTTCTTCTCGTCGGTGGCCTGACTTGCATGGTATGGAGGATAGTTTATTAGCCGCATAGCCCCCTGTAGTGTACCGAAATTAACCACCGATGCGCTGGAATGGGGGGCAGAGCCGCAGGACCCCCCCACTGCTCTATTTAGAACTTAATCTTTATGTACCGTACCGGCGGGCTCCGGTCATTGGGTCAAGATTTCTCACCTGGGAGGAAAAGGGCAGAAATGATGGAACGATTTATATTCACCTTGGGCTGACCGACCTTCACCGCCCCAGCAGGGATGGTTCTGGGTCAAGGTCAATTCAGCGCGGCCTATTACAGCATTTCAATTACCGAATCTCGCGGCGATAATTATTATCCCACCAAACCTTTCGCCTTTGCACGCTAAAATCCTGTCAATCAGTCCAGGGTGTATCTGCACCTTTCATGACATACTAAGAGTTCCGTTTAATCTAGACAATTGAACTTGTCAAATCAATTAGTCGCGCATCCCACGCCGCACATGCCTATAAAATGTTGAAATGACGCACCTGCGGCCGCATATAATGTTGAGGTTTTGATGCTTGCGGCCAATGTCGCTTTGTAGTTACTGTGATTTTGCGGGCCGCGAACGCCGCATGTCAGATCATTGTAAATATCGGAAAAATATGGGGTTCAGCGGCCGTTGGAACCTGCGGGTTGAGCATCTCCGAAAATGGTGGAGGTACAGGGTAACGTTGTTATCTTGCATGATCTCTGGGGTCTTTGTGATATTTGACAAAGAATTATTACATCACTGGATAATAATGCAATGATCTGATTTATATAGTAATGAGATAAAACACTAAAGAGTTGAGAACAGATCACGTCGCTGTATTTATACAAAACCCACCTCGTATGCATTCCATGTATCGCTGTTCAATTTGGATAACCTCTTGTAATAAAAAGACAAATATCTTTGGCTATTTCACGGAATCCCAGCAAGTCGCACACAATTTATGTCAAATATTTCGCCACAGCGGACTACTTTTTTGTATAGTTAAGTCTGCTCCATATTACATATAGTAATCTTCCTCTCTTCAGGCAGACAGCAGCCATTGGCATCACTCCCAAACAACATGAAAGATCTGGATGACGTCATATAGAGAAAGCAACACTTGACATGCACCTCGGAGAGCTTCCATAAGAAAGTAGCTTGTCAATACATTAGTAGTAACTCACATATCTGCTTGAGATATAATGTAACTAAGCGCCCGTTGAGGCAAAGTATTTCAGGTAGAGTAGGGGTAAACGTCACATCTACCGTAATCGCTTTCTACCGCAAGCCACATATTTGATGCCGAATGAAATGTGCCGGATTCGATGGTGAATAAGAAATGGGTTAAGCTTATTACTAAGTATAACTCTACGGTTCAACGGTAGCGGCCACTCGGGTAACGAGGCTTAATGTAATTGGATGACTTTCACAGCTAAACCTTCTCCCTCATCTGCGAGCCAACCGTTTGCCGCCCAACTTCAAAATACGTAACACCAATGTATGCAGATACTCAGCCGCATCGAAAGCTGAACAATAGAAAAGTACGTAAGTTAGGTCAATGTAAAAGACGCGCAATTCTCTTTTCTTGCGCGGTTATAGTTCATCTGTCAATGGATGTAAATGCCGTGGCTGCAGTTGAATCCCATTCTCAGTTGAGGCGACGAGACCTCCAAATTCCAATAGGTCAGTTTCTTAGCCCTAGATGATCGGCGACCTCCCCATCGCTTGGTTTGGTGAACCTGAGACGCTTGGCGTGGGAGAGCGTCAGTAGGAAGAAAGCGTATAGAGGCTAGAAGAATAAGAGCCAAATTGTAGACTTGAGAGTTCACATGCGGTTTAGAAAGGCGAAAAAGCCAGAATAAGAATACATTATCGCTCAAACAGTAAGTAAGTGATACAAACTAGCTCAATAGACACTAAAGGAATTCGATTCAGATGGTGTCTTATGGGAGATAGCGTTGCATAGATGCTCACATCTGCCAACTGCAACATTCGTGATGCATGCTCTCATGATATGATGAATGGAATCAGCCTCGCGGCCTGCCAAGCCGACCATTACTGAAATGGATATGTCTTTAACGGTAAAAAATAGCGCTGTCAATGATGGCTGCATATTGAGACACATGCCGCTCCCGTTGTCAACGGTGAGAAGTGTTTCTCTAAGTACTTAAGAGCGTCAGGACGCTGTCTTCAAATCCCATTCACAATCCATTCCACTTTCTTACCTACCATCATTCAGCCCTTTTGAAAACTATTCTCATCCGATGGAAGCCTACTACCCTTCCCAACACACCATGTCACCCCAGTTCCCCCTCACCCAGCCCCCAAGCTGCCCTCTATGCCCTAACAATCCCATCCGCGCCAGAGTCGATCCTGGAAAACGGGGCCCGACCGCTGGTCGCCCCTACTACTACTGTCAAGCCGACCACAAACGCCAGTTTGTCACTTGGGACGACATGCTGGGCATCTCCTCTACCAACCCCCGATGTCGATGCGGTTATTATAGTCGAAGGAATGAAGGCAATGGACCTGTACCAAGTGCATGGTACAACTGCGCTTCACGACGCTGCTCTTTCAGTCAGAACATTGACGCGGATGAGGTAGCTGAGTCTCCCCACTCCAGCCCTTCGAGCTGGAAGGGTAGTACCGCTTCCTCCACAATCGCCGGGTACGTATCAATTAGCAACTACTGGTTTCTTGATCTAACACGGTGAAGTCCAACCTACAGTGGACATGGTAGGAAGATGACTTCTAGAGAGGAGAACGACAGCGAGCTGCTCGACAAGATGAATGCTATGACTATCAAGATTGAGAAGCTGGAGACTACCATTGCCTCCCGGCCTTCAACCACCGCAAGGCCTCTCGACGACAACTGTTCTGTGCATGGGAATGGACGCCGGTCGCTTTTCAGCCGTCGCCGCTGCATCTGTATCTAGGCTGAGCCTTTCATTTCCTTGAGTTAATTCTGCATTTTCTTGGTCTTTTTGTTTTCCTTGTTATTCTCGTTGAATATTTATTGAAGCGTCACATTCCTTTTATAGCTCGTTTATCAACACTGAGGACTTATCTAAACGATTATTAATCGCGAATTATTGACCCATGTTACATGTCAAATCATAAAAACAGCCGTCGAATCCATATTACCTTGCGAAGCAAAGGAATTAGATAAACTTAGCGATGCTGAACTTCCCTTAATCGTTCGTAGCAGATTAAACAACAGGTCGCACTTGTATTCCCATGTCTTGACTCCTCTGGTCTGGTAGATAAAGGTCTGGGATCATATCAGGATGCACCGGTTGCAGGTCTTGATCCAGGGAAGGAGACTGCAAATAGGAATAATCCTGTGCGGTCATTAGAAAGCAACGCCCCGGCCTCACCCATCTAGCAAGGCCCTCGGAGCGCTGCTGATTCACCGGCGGTAACCCAGAAAAACTGCTCAGTAGTTGAGCAGACGGGAGGGAGCGAATCTAACACCTCCAGTCGTGCGCCTTCTTTTCCGTTACCATCGCTTTAGATTTTGCCACCTGCTACCGCCCACATGTTACACTCAACCCCTCATAAATTCCTCAGCTTTGTAGCCATTTATATCCTGTATTCCTAGTTTTACTATTAAAACAAGACCACAATGGCGCCTACAGTATTTCTCGTAAGGCACGGTATGTTGGAGTTTAAATGCTTGGAACTATTCCTTCTCGTTGCTAATAATTGAGTCTGTCTTGGAAATAGGACAGACAGAATGGTCGAAGCTCGGAAAGTACACAGGCAAAACAGAGATAGAGCTCACAGATACTGGAAGAAAGGAGGCACTTGCTCTTGGAGATAGCTTCGTGGGCCCTACCAAGCTCATCGATCCATCACACCTCGTGCACATCTTTGTGAGCCCAAGGATCCGAGCAAGAGAAACCTTTGAGCTCGTCACTGAAAATTACCCAGAGGCAAGGAAAAGAGCTACCTTTGAGGAGGATTTCAGAGAGTGGGACCATGGTAATTATGAGGGAATGACGACACAACAGATCAGGGACTCGAGAGCGGAGAAGGGACTCGATACATCGTCGGAATGGTCAATCTGGACAGGCGGATGTGAGGGTGGGGAGTATGATTGCATCTTCTTCTGTTTAGACATTGCTAACTCCGGTCTTGGTCTTTCTTCAGATCAGTAGAAGACATAACCAGACGCGTCCGTGGCGTGATTGCCTCTATCCGAGATATTCAAAAGGACTACATGGGTAAAGGAAAGGACGGGAATGTCATGATTGTACGTTTTCGCTACTCTGAGGCGAACCTCGTGTCTCAAAGAGTCTCCCTGTTCTTTTATATAGCAGTAATGCTAACCAAAACAACAAAAACCAGGTTGGACATGGTACTTTCCTTCGATGTCTTTGGAAGGTCTGGGCCTATCTCTCGGTCGATTCACCTATCAATATACAATTTGACACTGGGTCAGTTGCGACTCTGAGGTATGTAGTAACATCTCTTACAAATTCAGTCGTTTAAGTACTTACGATTCAAAGCTATAAAGACAATGATATCAACAGTCGAACGGTTGCCATCGGTCTTAAAATGCAGTCTTGAGGGTTGTCACATACATAGTAATTGTCTCTAATTTCACCCAGCCAGGCGTCCGTTTTCACTAAATGATGCGGCGTGGAGTGGACTGGAATGGAGAAGAGTGCCGAAGTTTGGGAAGTTGATAGGTCTAGGTTGGTCAGCAGAATAGAAAACTGAGACACTAATGCCTTTACTTTTTGACAATGGGCTGCAATTCCTAGAGTTACGCGACCTTCTGTCACACTAACTTTCCTCTTCATACATCGGATCAAGAAAATCAACCAGTCTCCCCTTACCCTCCAAAACCTCCATGATCTGCCCCTCTACAAATGGATTTTGTCCTTGATGATAAAGGAAATCCTCTGCCGCCCGACTAACATCCGTAACAACGCCATCTCTCGTATCATCCCTGTCAACGACAAATACAATGACCTTTGGCTGATTGCCCACCAGCCTTTCTCTCCATCCTAAGTTATCGCGCATGTCTTGTAATAAACTCCTGTAATTCCCGTCGCGCGGAAGAAAGCTGAGAAAGCTCAACTCCAGCGACTCAAGTGCCGATGGCAGCGCAGAAATGAACCTCATAACATCTCTTTGTTTCACAAAACAGCGAGAAAGGGCAAAGTGGCGTAGATTCGACCACTCGTTGATTGGGAATATGCTCCGCAGTGGCATCCCATCCTGTTCGCTTTGCACAAATTCGTGCCATCTCCTGCTCCAAGGCGGAATGCTAGTATAGAAACGAAGGTATTGCAAATTCTTCGCCTCGCCAAGGGCCTTGAAGAGTAGTCCAGAACGAAAGGAACGCCAATTTTCCCTCGCCTCACTGCCGCAAGCAAGCGCGAGTTCAAAGCGTTTCAGCTGAGGGTGACTCAATATAGTGACAAGATCTCGATACTCATCGCTGACTGGGTCGTCAAACACACGACAGCTAATTCCTGTCCAAAGCTGACGGTTCTCCACAACAAGCTCCGAAAATTGACACATCGGGTTCTCGCGGATGTGTTGAGCGACTTGTTTCGTAACTACACAGAATCCACGCCACTCTCGTCTGGAACTCTCATCCCACGGCATGAGAGGGTAGTCCTCAAACGCATATGTCACAGGCCAACCACGCGCTAGCGGGAGTACTAAGCCCTGTTGAAGAGACCTCATGGTAGGCGTAGGATACAATGGTCTTCCAAGGATACCTTGAGAAGCAGGACTCAGAGTGACTCTTGTTAAATTCGGAAAGCGTGAAAGGCCATATCTTAGCGCCTTAGTGTCCTGGTCCGAGGCAATGACTTTATTTTGCTGACGGTACATCTTGTCATAGACCGCATATGATTCAATCGGCGTGCAACGAGTCTTGAAGGATTCTTTGACATGAGGTACAAACTGATACTCCTGCTCTGAATCAAGGTCGTAGATGGTCCAGCTGTAAACCATACGGAACCAATCCGGTACTCCTGTGACGTCGCCGATGTCTCCCTCATCTCCCTCTATACACACATCATGCGGCGTGCCATAAGAGCTATCAAAGCGAGAATCATCGTAAATGATCTCGGAGACTTTGAATCTGAAGATGCCATGATCTGCAATTGAGGTGAAGACTTTAATGTCATGCGGGTTTGTGGAAAGAAATATGCGATTGAGGCGAGGAAGGGCAACGGTCCCCAGATACGAGCATGTCAGGCGGAGGTTCTTGATATCGGCGTTAGGCAGGGTGTAGATGACTTGGTTCAGGAGCTCGAGGGGAAGGCGACCGAGAAGGCCAAGAGTTTCGTGGTTCTGATCAGCTGACTCAGTCATCTCGTAGGCAGTGCAAATAAGTCTGTCGCATTCAGAGTAAGCCTCAGTCAAATTGAGTCTGATTCTCCTCTGGTTAATGATGTGAGGTTTAGACTGGGGAGGGGGATTACGAAGCCTGAAACGCTCCAATGAACGGCGGGGCTGAAATATCCAATTAGAGACAATTATCGGTCCCTATGTAATCCTCCACCTGTTGATCGTTCATGTTCGTCCGTGCTCAAGGCAGAAGCTACTTTCTGCTTGGACAAGAATAATACTTCTCAGCTTGGGCAATCGTCCCTTGATGTGGAACCTGGATTGCTTGAAGTGAAGTACTTGGCTCATAACGCGACGCGGTGACGACCAAGGTCAGCCAAGTCACATGCTTATCATGCCCATCTTAGTCGCTCGAGGACGAAGTACGCCCAGGCTAAAATATTGGTTCTAGATAACCTTTGGTCTTCGAGAAAGAAGGCGCCTTCATGTTGATTATAGATGTGACCGATTTATTTGTTCGGGCCAATATTTGATCTAAGTAACATATCTCCAGTGAGGATGGTCATCGCCCAAGTTATCAGCATCTGCGCCCTGAAGTCTATGATCCCTCTCCCCACGATCCCTCTTCTTATTCTCCCTAATCGCAAGAAAGTAAAAGGCCGTGCATGAAATACCACAAATCCACGCCATACCAAGACTAACCCCCAAGCCAGTCCAGTACTCGGGCGCCTCTCGCGTAAGATACACATTCGAAGCGACAATACCACCAAGATTACCAAACCCAACTTGCGCAGCTGATGCAATCGAGCGCTTGTAGTGTCCGCCCATGGTGTTAGATAGCCATCCGAGAACAACGGGCTGTGTGATGTAACCGCCTGTGACAAGGAGGAAAAGAGCAAAGTATCGTGCGGCGGTGGGGACTTGGTGTTGGAGGAGAAGGAGGATGTAGCCGATGCTGGTCATTACAACGCCAAACATGGTGAAGCCGTATCGATGGCGGAGACGGTCGGCGAGATATGCGGCTGATAGACAGCCAACTGTCGCGACGACATAAACTGGGATAGTGAGCACTTGCGCTCGCTCGGCGGCGTAGCCCATTTCCCGGAGAATCGTGGGAATAAAGAACTAAAAGAGTTAGTTTGACTTTTTCAGTCTGAGGGCATTGCAAACTTACCGAGCCAGCGTAACCGTTGTTGACGATGCCAAAGTAGGCCAATGTACCGAGATATATCTTCCAATCAGTCAAGACCCTCTTCCACGCCGCTTTGTTGAGATGGTCCATCTTAGCATCACCAGAGTCATCGGCTAGACGAGCGATAAGTCTAGATCGTTCGTCGTTGTTGAGGAACTTTGCAGTCTCAGGCCAGTCAGGGATCCACCATTTGGCAATGACACCGATGACTACCGTAAGAATTCCTTCGAGGATGAAGATCCTGAGCAACAACGAATTAGTGGTTGACGTCTTGATGTTGAGGCTGCGACATACCATCGCCATGCTTCAAGGCCACCGACATCATGCATCTTAGCAATGGCAAAGGCTAGAAGACCAGAAAAGGCGCCTGCCAAAATGGCAGCGCTGAAGAATAGAGACATGCGCCATTGGACTTCGTAGCGTCTGTAGTACATGCTGATAAGGTAGATACAGCCTGGGACAATTCCCGCTTCAAAGAAGCCGAGGAGCACGCGACATGCTATCAGGCCCTGGACGTTATTGACGAGGCCCATGCCGACAGTCGAGATGCCTATCACTGTCAGTCATCCGTTAGACACGGGGAAGGTATTATGACGCACCCCAAAGAACAGTTATCCCAGCGAGCCAAAGGGAAGGTGATATCCTTTTGATCATGATATTTGACGGGACTTCAAAGATGATGTACTGCACAGTTCGAGTCAGCGAATTGAGTATGTTTGCACTGGATCGGTCGACGTACGGGGATGAAGAAGACGAAGAGTGCCATGTTGTAATCGCTGCCGGTCATTTTGAGATCCTCTGTCATTCCTTGGATCTTCGCGTTGCCTGGATCCCAAAGGACTCTTGTTAGCTCGCCATTCTTCCAGCTAATTGCCTTTGTAATGTATACATACCAATATTGGTTCTATCCATGAAGGAAAGGAAGAAGATCACCATCAGAGGAGGAATCAACCGAAGATCGCACTTCCGCAAAAGCTTCTTGGTAGCCTCAGATTCCTCAGGTGTCTGCTCTACAGTAGACTCAGCACCCTTAAGGGAAGCATGGTCGAAGGTCGCTTTCTCGTTGAGGTCAGCCATGATGAAAGAGAAGAGTGTGAATCAATGGTGTTGAGCTGTGGGATCAGAACGAACAGGGTGGTGCATGCCAGCTTCTTATGGAAATGAGCGACCTGCCTGTCGAGTCAGCAACTCCTACCCTCGAGTCTCTGGTATTGGATGAAAGGATCTAGATCGACACACTGAAGTGGTATAGCCGAGTGCGGGGTGTGGAGGTGGGGGACTGGGATGCTCCCCGCGTGATGGAAGAGGAATTCCGGGGTAACAAGGTCATACAGAAGATCATGAAATGGTTGCATGGTAATAGTGTCATGCAGCAGATCCGAGGAAGAGAGATAACGGCATATCTGTCTTGGCTCGTAATTCCAAATACTACATCATACAGCGTGTTGAACATTCCGGGTCGTTCCCGAACGGTTTCGTGGGTAAGATAAGGGAATGGGAACTACTGTTAAGGTTAACCGGGGAGACCAGACGGCTAGACGACGGGACAAATGCCCATGTGGCTAAATCCACGACTGCGAGTTTGTATTGGTCATGGTTATCTGATTGGAGCCCAGGATGCATTCTGTTTGGGCTTTGACGTATACCACCTCGCTAGTCCGCGCCTGAGACGATGTGCATCTCCAACCAAGAACTTTAACTGGCACAAGCATGCACTGGTTACGAAAATCCCTGTACGTTATCGTCTAGTCCCTTGGAGGATGCGTTGCAACATAAACAATGCTTGGCTTTTTGAGGTCGGGCACAAACCGGAAACTCGGATTAGTTCCAGATACATTCTGTTTGATTCATTCGGAAATTTCCGAATGGAGAACCTGACTCGGATTGTTTACATGAAGGAATAGCCGAGTCACAGCCATGATATATCCATGTGATGATGCTCACTGCACAATGCGATGGTACTACTGTAAAGTAGATGATGCAGTGGGCGTATTGCCATCCATTGTCACATATTTCCTAGTTCGCTCACATAGTGCTAAATCGGGGTCTGTTGTGATGCCGTAAGTGGGGATCACGCTTCTACTGCCGATGTCAGTTGCCAGAGCCGATCCCCCGCTCGGGTACCAACCGTGAATGGGGAACTCCTCTTCGGATGCATCCCGCGTGATGCATCATTAAACGTAAAGACCTCATCAACTCGCTCTCAATTGACTACAACACATTTTATACTTGCAACAATGAAATTAGAAGCTCAAGCGACAGAATCAGATCGTACAGATCCTGCATCAACAAAGCCCAGCATGTATGTCAACCACGACAATGATCCTTAGCAGTAGGCTAACAAAATGCAGGTACACAACATCATTCGCCTTCTTCGAGGCCCTAGTCGAAGCAGGTGTCAAGAACTGCTTTGTAAATCTTGGCTCCGACCATCCTAGCATTCTTGAAGCTATGGTCAGAGGCCAGAGAGAAATGCCAGATAAATTTCCCAGAATCATCACATGTCCGAATGAAATGGTAGCGCTGTCTATGGCGGATGGTTATGCGAGGTTGAGTGGCGAGGCGCAATGTGTTATTGTGCATGTTGATGTTGGCACTTCTGCTCTTGCGGCTGCTATTCATAATGCTGCTATGGGAAGAGCGCCGGTTTTGATCTTTGCGGGATTGTCGCCTTATTCTATTGAGGGGGAGCTCCTCGGTTCCAGAACTGAGTTTATGTAAGCCCGCCTACTACTCCAATACTTAGAACCTGACTAACAATTGTAGCCATTGGATTCAAGATGTACCTGATCAGAAGCAAATTGTCTCTCAATACTGCCGTTACGTAGGAGAGATCAAGACTGGAAAGAACGTCAAACAAATGGTACGCCGCGCTCTTCAACTCGCCACAAGTCATCCCCAAGGCCCTTCATATCTCATGGGCGCCCGCGAAGTAATGGAGGAAACCATCGAACCATACACCGTAAACTCCGCCTTCTGGAAACCCGTTGCACCCGCAGCCCTACCGCAAGAAGCTGTGCAAGAAATTGCAGAAGCTCTAGTCAACGCTTCTGATCCCTTGGTCATCGTCGGCTTCACTGGTCGGAACCACGCTGCGGTTGAACCTCTTGTGGCGCTGGCGAATACTATCAAGGGTCTGAGGGTTCTTGATACGGGATGCTCGGATATGTGCTTCCCTGCTGATCATCCTGGTTGGTTGGGTATGAAGTACGGCGTTGACTCGGCGATTCAGAATGCTGATGTTTTTCTTATCTTGGACTGCGATGTTCCGTGGATTAATAAGCTCTGCAAGCCGAAGAGTAACGCGCGGATCTTTCATCTTGATGTCGATCCTTTGAAGGAGTCTATGCTGGTCTTTTACATCGATGCCGAACAGCGATATCGTGTTGATGCGGAAACGTCACTGCGGCAGATAACAGAATATCTTCGTGCGTCGCTATCTGAGAAGCTTGCCACCACTGAGTTTGATCGTCGGGGACAAGCTCTTCAAAAGTCTTATACAGAACGTATCCAGACGCTTGATGAGAAGGCCAAGCCTCTTGACTCAGGCAAGCTCACAACTGACTACATCTGCTCAACTTTACGCGCCAAGTTACCCGAGGATACAATCTGGGCCGTTGAGGCTATCACAAATATGATCGCGGTCGCAGATCAAATCCGAGCGACCATCCCAGGACAATGGATCCACTGCGGAGGCGGCGGTCTCGGCTGGAGCGGTGGCGGCGCACTGGGTATCAAGCTCGCAGCCGACGCAGCAGATGCTCTCGTCCCCGGGAAGCGAAAACGATACGTCGTTCAGATCGTTGGTGACGGGTCTTACATGTTCTCCGTTCCCTCAAGTGTATACTGGATCTCCGCCCGCTACGGCATTCCCGTTCTGACCATCGTGCTAAACAACCTCGGCTGGAATGCGCCGAAGAGATCTATGTTGTTGGTTCATCCTGATGGACCTGCTTCAAAGGCAACGAATGAAGAGTTGAATATTTCGTTCGCCCCGAGTCCAGATTATGCGGGTATTGCGAAGGCTGCTAGCAATGGGTTGATCTTTGGTGCAAGGGTGGCAGATACTTCGGAGTTTCAGACTGCGCTGAGTGGGGCTATTGAGAGTCTGGATAGAGGTGTCTCAGCTGTCTTGGACGTTGCGATTTAAAATATAAATAGAAAACATGAATTCAATATGATTGGCACATCTTTCTCTTAATAACAGATGGGTAGACCAGCTGTTCGTTAAATACCTTTGCTACTCTGCCACAATGATATACTGGAAGTCTGGAACCAATGAATTATACAATATGTCAAAGATGAAGTCTTGTAAATAGTGCAGTAAAATCTAAACTCTCAAGACAAACTTCTCACCACTTGCACCAGCTCTAAGAACGTTCAGCATCTCCTGAGTCGCTCCCAATCCACCTTCGATAACACGAGCCCTTGGCGCAGGCTTGATTCTCCCATCTTCAAGTGCCTTGGACAACCAACCGCCGAAAATCCACCTTGCGATATCCGGATACTGAACTGTGAATCCAATACAGTTGGTATGATGTCCTTCAATACCTGCTGGTAACGACTTTTCTTCCGGCCATGGCATCAGCGCAGTGACTTTGCATCCTGGTGTTGGATCGGCTGCAGTGAGGACCTCGATAACCGAGTCGAAGGAGCTGCCTTCAGATCTGGCATCAATCACGCCGCGGATCTTTGTTCCGGGAGATTTCAAGACATGGGCTATTTTCTGCGCAACTCCCGGGTCACGGTAGTCCCATGCATCTGTCGCGCCCAATGTCTTCAGCCACTCGTGATGTTTTGGACTTGCAGTTGCGTAGACAGACCATCCCAGCGCGTGTGCTATCTGCACTGCCGAAACACCAACGGCTGAAGCACCACTCCACACAAGAATAGCTCCAGACTCCTCAGCAGTTTTCTCGCGCATTGGCAGCCCGAGGCCTTTAAACAACGCGATAGATGCAGTAACCATACCGACGGGAAGTACGGCACCATCCTGAAAGCTGGTGTCTTCAGGTAAGTGAGTTGTCGCCACCTCCTCGAGAATGGTGTAGGTCTGGAACGCTGCCTTGTTACTGTCTCCATTGAGAACACCCATGGCAAAGCCTATCACGCGATCGCCGAGTTTGAAGCGTGTCACGCCAGGTCCTACGGATACAACGACGCCGCTAAGGTCACTGCCAAGTACAGCTGGAAACTCGTTGATAATGGCGCCTAGGGCTTGGATTTTCCAGTCAGAGGGGTTTGCAGCAGCGTAGGCATTGCGAACCAAGAGTTCGCCTTCATTGGGGGTAGCAATAGGGCGTTGTTCGATGGTAATTTGACCCTGCTTGACGGCAAGGACAGCGGCGATGTTGGGCTCAAAGGTCTGTGACATGCTGTAAGAATTGCGCAAATATCGAGATATAAGACGGTAGATTAATAGATGTAGAAGAGAATAATAGAATAAACAAAATCTCTTAAATTCTTGCTTGAGTATGCAGTGCACAACAGCAGCCTCTCCAATGGCGGCATTGTGCCCTTATGTACATCAAAGCAGTACGAATACGATTGGAATCCTCAAGAAATTTTGTCATAGATCGAAGTATCTGAAGTATCACCTAAATGTTGTTGTAGACATTATTCCGAATGACAAAGCGAACTTGAAGGGATTTAGAAGCTCAGATGATTGGCTGACAAGGTCAAGTTGGCAAGAATTCGCGAGAGTGGGTTTTAAAGACAGACCACCTAATTGGCTTATCATAGAAAGAAGTAAACAGATCGAGATAAGTTTGATGTGGGGGCGTTGCTTGCTTTCTGAAAGGTAATTCGTCCGTTGCTCAAAGGCAGCAACTATTTTGAAGGACGAGCGGAGTTAGTCGGAGCTATCTTTAGCGAGACGGCTTTGTAATTGTCTGTATAAGCGTGTAGGCTCCCTTCAAACTATGTCTGTTTATTTATTTACTTATTTACTTTTTCCAAAGAGACCTTTAAATCCGCTTCATCACCACCATCTGGATATACCATGAATAGCCTAAGTACCCTTAAAGCAAGCAGATCCTGCGGCACTTGTCGGGGTACGTCCACCCGCATTCCGTGACGGAGAGCTTACTAACAGCCTAGATCGCCGGATCCGATGCGACCGAACACTTCCAATATGCGACAACTGCAGAATATCAACATTTCGTTGCAAAGGCTACGCACTACGCCTATCTTGGCCCAGAAATGGGGATGCAAAAAGAGCCATGACGGTATCTTGTTCCTGGCCAAGTGATAGACCCGACAACATACAGGCCGAGGTTACGCGTCAGGGGTTCTTTGTGAATACGCAGAAATGGCACGTAAGAGCTTGGTCCGACGCTGTGGCCTCAGGAAATACTCGTGAGTTATCGTCCCTGTGAACATAACAGCTGCATGTTGCATCAACTCATCCTTCTGACCACTTTCATGCAGGAATATTTCAAGAAAGAATTTTACAAGGCTCGATACCAAGTTCCGTCTGTTTATCTCTGGTGGATAGAGAAGACAGCAGACTCATTCACTATTGTACGTTTTAAATCCCCTTGTACCATACAAGCCATACTAAAGGTCTAGACGTCCAACATGCACCGTCTTTCTTGTTAAATCCATTAGGGTCTCTTTCAAACTTACTGCTACAAATTGGCCTCACTGATTCTTCACCGTCTTCTGTTGCGGTACTAAACGGCCTGCTGGCAATCTCTGCCCTACATGCTTTCGGCGAAGGGAGAGCAATAAGATTCAAAAGTCGAGCTATTTCCATGACAAGAATATCCTTAGACCCAGATAACCCTGACTCTGTTATAATCGGTAACCTTGCTGCAAGTATGCTGTTATACCTTTACGAAGTGAGTATCACTGTACTCCATGTATACCAACTACTGAACGATGAGACTCTTTATATGTCGACCCCTGTGGCATGGGCAGCATATCTCTTCGGCGTTAAGCAGATTCTCCAGTTTTCAAAAGAACGAGGTTCCTTGTCCAAGTGCTATAGGGTTATCTTCGAATGGATTCTGTATCATGAGACGATTATCGAGTTCAGCCAGCTATACTATGGAAGGGAGACTTACAAACCGCTCTGTCGAGCCAGGATATCTGGTGATTTCCTATGCAAGGATGAACCTTGGAATGGCAATGTGAGTTGAAATAATCCTTTGTTGAATCTGTGGCTGAAAATGTCTCTTGGAGGAGGTGGAAGTGACAGGATGCGACCCAGCTGTTCTAAGGACCATCTCGAAAGTGTTCAATATAGTGGTTCCCAATCCTAGAAGTCCAGTACTTCCAGCCTCGCGAAAAGGCCTTGTAGAGCTGGAGGGTCAGCTTCGAAGAAATGTAGAAGAGCCCGCTACGACATCGGGAACAGCGTCATGGATGCACGCTGCAACGAAGCTGCACTGCGTAGCAACACTACTTTGGATCAACCGCTCTGCATATAGCTACAACGGGTCGGAAGCAAGCCATCAAGCGTTAGTCTCAAAAGGTCTGCAAATTATTGCTGAGCTCGAGACTTGCGATTTACCCTGGCCCTTGTTTGTTATTGCATGTGAAACTCGAGCAGATGAACAACGGTGTGGCATACTCGGGGTTATTCGTCGAACGCAAGAAAGGTCTAGCACAAGACATATGGATCTTGTAAAGGGATTGATAGAGATTGGCTGGAACTATGATGATCTCGACCCGGATGGCTTGTTGAGCTATGATGCAAAGCTTTGCAGTATTATTCACGCAGGCTCATGGATGCCTCCGTTTATATGAACCCGCACTAAAACGGAAACCTGGATATGATAGATGATCAATTTACTGGCGGTCTCGAATTTCCTTGCGTCATTCTAACGAGGGTCACGCTCCTTTGATCATCTCAGGTCTATAGCAATGCGCGGTTAACTATAGCTGTAAAGACTCTGAGCAGAGGCTTCTTTTTGCTCTTGCACTGGCTTGCACTGTTGAAGTCCACTGGCATACCGGCCAGGAAGATGCAGAATGTTACCACCGCCCGCCTATATACATTCAGCATCTAAGGGTTGACAGCAATCTTGTCAAAATGTTGCCCTCCACCAGATGAACAAGTGTTCGACGCCTGAATAACCTCCGCAACATTCGCATTACACCCAAACCCCTGCTGACAAACATAAAAGTTCTGCGCATGACTTCCCCCAGTCCATCTCATGCTCTGGAATATAACACCATTCGCCAGTGGGTTTGTCCACTGGTATCCCTTACAGGGATCCCAGGTGAGCATGAAGGGGTCGAAAATCGCGTTCTGGCAGCCCGTGTCGGAGTAGAGCGCAAAGTTGGTGAAACGTAGAGGTAGCTGGCATGCGGCCTTTTGGGAGGCAGGTGAGGCAGGTGAGGCGATGGCTGAGGTTGAAGCTGGCTTGGAGGTGTCGTCTGATTTGGAGAAGGGGAGGGTTATGGTGGACACTTCGGAGGGTGCTTTTGGCGCTGCGATGGCCGCTGGGGCTGCGAGGAGCAGAAGTCCGATGTCGCGTAGAGAAACCATTGCTGGTAGTGTATTGTTGGATGTGTTGTTTTGAATAGATATGTGGTTTATGAGACAGGCTTGATACTTGGTCTTAACCTCTACAATGTGAGGAAGCCTCTGATATTATATATTCAAATCCTTATGTCCTCTGGTAACCTAGGAATACGACATGATGTAGCTGATTGGACGTAAAGAGTAAACACTACGGAGTAATAACTCTACTTTACCCGCTGCGGGCCGCTCGGTTTAGGGGATCACCGTAAGCGATGCAACACAAAAGCTCGCCGGAAAGAGAAAATGTAACGAACGAAGTTATCAGATAGCCACCGGAAACGCCGCTTACTGATCGCCGCTTATGGCTGAGACCTGATGATTGTCACACGCCCGGCATCGCCGCTTATTGTATCGCCGGTTATCCGACAAAGCGTAGCACATAGATCAGATAACAATGGATTTGTCTATTGTCGAGTCGCTTAGTCTCTTCGATCAAAGATCTTTCCTGGATTCATCAACCAAAGCGGATCCAGACTTGTCTTGATGGCTCTCATGACTTGAATAGGTACCTCGCCAACTTCTTCCCGAAGAAATTCCTTCTTTCCGAGTCCAACCCCATGCTCTCCCTACATAGACAATCAGTAATCGCTCCGTAAGGATTGAAAGGGGGGTGCTTACCGTGCATGTTCCCTCCATCTCAATGGCCCGTGAGACCATTTTGTGGACGCAGTCCTCAACCTCTTTGCGCTGCTTTTCCTCAAATAGGATTGTCTCGTGGAAGTTGCCGTCGCCAATGTGTCCGAGAATACTACCAAACAACCCTAGCTCGACAAGTTCTTTCTTAGACATGTCTAGGTAAGATAAGCAAGACGATTCCGCCAAGTACTGAGGACAGGTATACTAACCGATTAGCTCGGAAACTCGGGATAGAGGAACGGCGACGTCAGTGGACCAAACGTGTCCATCTGTCTCACGTAGTGCCATCATACTCCATAATGCCTCTTTCCGGGCTGACCACAGAGCTTTCTGCTTCTCCGGATCACTCTCGTATTGGAAGCCATTTGCCTGATGCTTCTTCGAAATACTTTGAACCTGTGTAATGCTATCCTTGACTATAGCATCGCTGCCACTGAACTTGAAGAATAGTGTTGGCACTTCATTCCATTTCCGAGACGTTGCACCCATTCTGTTTATGACGCTCATGAGTACTTCATCGAGGATCTCAACAGCGCTGATTGGTATACCTCGTCGGATGACTTCTATGGCCATGGTTGCTGCAGCTTTGACTGAGGTAAATGTGACTACCGCGATACCTGTATGTTCAGGGATGGGAGCGAGCTTGAGGGTCGCTTCGGTGACAAAGCCCAAAGTGCCTTCTGATCCTACGAACAGGGAGTTAAGGTTATAGCCTGCTGATGACTTTCTCGGCCTTCGTCGGGTTTTAAGTATGGTGCCGTCGCTCAAGACCACTGTGAGGTTTACCACCCAGTCTTTCATGGTACCGTACTTGACTGCGTTGGTTCCGCTGTCACATCGTTAAACCTGAAAGCCGTTCCTAGTTGGAAGTACTGACCTGCAGTTTGTTCCAACCATACCACCAATTTGGGCCTTTGATGTAGATCAGTACAAGTCTCTTCCTTTTGGTGGGGAAAACTCACGGACGGGCCTGGATCGATGGGGAAGAAGAGACCGCTTTCTTTAATCTTTTCGTTCAGATCCATCCATGGTACAGATGGCTGAACGACGACATTGAGGCTAGACATTCAGCGCCATCATCAGACAATCGTTTTGTGAAATAACTCACTCGTCACTGTGCATTTCCAAAATCTGGTTCATATTGACGAAATCAACACTCACGCCACCAAATGGCGCTGAGAAATGGCCCTCAACACTGGATCCTCCAGAATAGGGAACTTATGCTGTCAGTTCTGCTGCTCGAGGTATTCTTCAGAGGGGACTTACTCATCGGAACGCGCCTCTTATGACAAATTTTTGCAATAGTAGCAACCTCTTCTGTTGTCTTGGGAAAAGTGACAGCGACTGGTAACCGGTCGATATTTATCGTTGACCAATCTGAGTAGCCGTGAGAATGGAGTATCTCATCTTCTATACTGACAGCATCTTCTCCGAGTGCTTTTCTTATCTCTTCAACTGCCTGCACATATCGATCAGATCCATTCGATCATTATTATTGCTTTTGTCTTACCGATTCCATTTCAGCTCGGTTTGCGTACTGGGATTCACCATCTTTCTCCTTCTCATGGCTGACTATTGTGTACAACAATGTTCCTCCAATAGTAGTTGCTGTTGCAGACAATGCCGAGGCGAGAAATACTGGATTCTTTCGCTGTTCTTGTGTCCGACTTTGACGCTTGGTGTCAGATGTGTAGTCTCTTTCAAAGCTAGTGCTGTGAAAAGGACGTCGTGCAGATAGCCCCACTGCGGAACGCGATGCAGGTCTTCTAAGATACCCTGGTAGGGCACGATATGGTGTCTTGAGCATAACTAAATTGGAATTGAAGGGACTGGAAAGTACCACGCAATGCTACTAATCATCCAACGAGACCTTTCATGACATCTGGGCCCTTCAACATAAAATATCCCATGAGCCGATTTTAACTCCCGGGTAGAATCTCGCTCCATGGCCATCTAAGCCAAATATGGATAGTGTCTCACGGATACTTCCCGTTCCCATACCATTCCACCCGAAAAACACCGGGTACAGCCCGTGAAAAGCCAGGCCCTCCCCTCAATCTCGGCTTCATCAATTCCCCCGCTCTTTTCTTCGCAATGGACATTCCGCAAGAACAGGAAGAAGTAGTGGCTCGTCCAACGAAGCGGAAGAGAGTCGCATTGGCATGTGATACTTGTCGGGAACGGAAGATCAAGTGCGATGGGTCTAAGCCTGTGTGTAATCCCTGCAGAAAACGAGGGGAACCGGTTGCGCGGTGCGTTTACACTGTTATTGCTGGGACGGCGAAGCAGCTTAGTGAGCAAGAGTAAGTGTCTCATCTCATTGAGTAATTCATTCATTGATGATATTTTGTTTAGGTACATTGCATCGTTGCAAAAACAGGTGCAGGATATGCAACTGGTGATTGACCAGCTCCGCCAAGATGCAGAACTCACCCCCAAAAGCCCCAGAGAGAGACCCCCAGGTACAATCCACGCGACAACAGGCGGACCAAGTCCCGTGAGTACAATGGGCGCTACAACTCTCACCCTAAATCGTCAAGAAGATGAATTCTTCGGTCAATCTTCGGTTCACTCTCTTCTCCGAGAGGTTCCTCATCCCGATCGCCACCGGTCAGCGGCCCCACTTCGGAATCGGGACCGGAGTTCCGCGACGTCACTTCTAACGGCCGAGTTTGCTTTGCCGCCGCGACAAGTAGCTGATAAGTTTCTGGATTTGTACTTTGATAGTGTGCATATTTTTTATCCTTGGTGTCATTCCACGTGGTTTAGGAAACGGTATGAGGCATTATGGACGTCGTCTGGGTATCCGGGGGCGGAGATGGGTCAAGCTGGTGATATTGGCGTGGGAGGTGATCAGTGTCCTGAAACTTCCTTCTTCTGCGCCCTGAATGCAATGTTTGCTTTGGGGTGCGAGTTCTCAGATCTGCCGGAGAAGGAATCTGCTTCGGCGATGTTTAGTTCACGGATGAGAAGCTTGTTGCAGATGGATATTCTTGATAAAGCTGATCTGTCGCATGTGCAAGCCTTGCTCCTTGCGGGGCACTATGCGCTGTCGAGCGAGTATCCAATCAGATGCTATAATATTATCGGCCTCGCGTGCAGGATAGCTGTTGGGCTGGGTTTGCATACAGAAAGGCATGCTGATCAGAGATCTGTTATGGAGAATGAAGTGCGACGAAGGGTCTGGTATGGATGTTTGCAAATGGAGATGTAAGTCAGAAATCCCCTTGTGTCGACTAGTGGCTTGTTAACAGTATCTCAGGACAGTTTGTATGACCCTAGGAAGACCGCCACTTCTCCAAATGACAGACGACGTTCTCGTACCCGCCGCAGTCGACGACGAGTTCATCTGTCCTAATGCCACCTCATGCATTCAACCCGAAGGAACAGTATCACAGAATCTCTTTGTCGTAGAGAACATCCGACTAGCCAAGATACTCGGCAAAATCCTGTCTTCGATCTACTGGCCAAGTTCATCCTCCGACTTCAGCGCCCTCGTTCGTCTAGATGGGCTTCTAGAAGAGTTTCGAAATTCCCTGGTTGATGATTTGAAATGGTCGGATAATTACACGCCGAGAGAACAAGGAACTAGAGGTCATGTTTTGAAGCGGCAGAGAAATGTCTTACATGCTAGGTTTCTCCATCTTAGGATTCTACTGTACAGACCAAGTTTTAGTGCATTCTGCGCTGCTGCGAGGCGTTCACGACAGCGGCGGGGTACAGGCTCTGGTTCGGATGAAGTCGGTGTTGAAGCAAATACTCTGCAGGGAGCTTTTCAAGCTCAGTGCGCTACTACGTGTGTTCAAGTTGCCTACGAATTGTCGGCATCCCTTTTAGCTGCTAGGGAAGTGGAGGCGACCGGAGCATGGTGGTTCAGCTTATTCTGTAAGGCTTCCTCAATCATCTTTGTAGTAACAACACTAACATGTTCACGCTCAGATCTCATGACATGTGGCGGCATAATAATCCTCGCTGAGTGTGCCCAAGCTGGAGGAAGTAAGCACTTCAATCAGCAACAACTCAATGCCACCTGGGAGAACACTACAGTGCTTCTTCGGGTGATTGGTAGGGAAAATGCCCGCGCGAGAGGATACTTGGAGCATCTACTTCTTTTGAAGGATCAAGCACGCTCTGTATATTTCTGTACGTCGAGATGTACTTGCAAAGACCAAACCCTTCGGCTGATACTTTCCCAGCAATACGCAATTCTGCAGTGCCGTCCCGGGTACCATCGCGTAGACCGTCCGTCAGCCTCGAAGGCCAGTCCGATGACAATGGGGATGAAGGGATTCCTCTGCCGGCAGAAGCTCAGACGGAACAGGTTGATTTCATTGCATCGCTGTTTCAGGATAATTGGGACTGGAGTCTTGACGGTGGTATGCCGACTTACGGTGGTCTTGGATTTGGAGATGAGTTCATATTTCCTCTACCTAGTTGACCACAACACCCTTAATCCAACTCGATTACTTCACAGTCCTGTCCAATATTGAGTCTTCGGATTTGTAACGGTGACGGTCTGGAGGATCTCCGCGGAGCTGAAGCAGATACGTAGAAGGAATTCGCCCTGTGGCATCTTCCACTTGTCCACAGCAGTATCAAAGTAGCTAAACGCATACTTGTCCAGCTTGAAATTAACCTTCTCTGTTTGCCCAACCTGGACAAATACTTTGCAGTACGATCTGAGATCCTTGACTGGTCGTGGATTCCCGTCGCATGATGGGGGAGTCACATACACTTGAACCACTTGTTTACCATCCTTCGTCCCCGTGTTCTTCACTTCCGACACAAGTAAAGTCTCGACTGTATTAGTGCTATCAAACGTTGAGGTCACACTTGTCCGCCCTGTCAACTCAAATGTCGTGTACGAAAGCCCTTCTCCAAAGTGAAACTGAGGCTTTGGTGCACACTCCTCATCGTAAAAGCGATACCCAACCTTGAGACGCTCTTCATAGTTGAGCTCGAGATTATCGTCGCAAGGGAAATTTGGATAGGCTGGGTTATCTTCGTTTCTCTTCGGCCATGACATGGGAAGACGGCCCGATGGATTGACGTATCCGAGAAGAACGCGGGAGATGGCGTGGCCGCACTCTTGACCAGCGAACCAAGCTTGGAGAAAGCAGGGAATTTGATTTATGAAGGGAGATACTGTGACGGGGGATCCTGAGAGATTGACGACGACTGTGCGGGGATTTCGAGCTACCACTGCGTTGATTAAGTCGTACTGATCAGATGCCAAGTCCATGGTATCGCGATCATAGCCTTCAGACTCAAGTTCATTGGTCGTACCAACAAAGACTACTGCAACATCAGAAGATGCAGCGACATCTGCTGCATCTTGGATAGCGCCAGGGATGTCGACGTGCTCCATGAAGCGAAGACTGGCGCCCTGGAACATGGTCCCGCCAATCTTGGAGAGAACCTCTGGATCAGTCGCCCAAGAGTGTAACTCGATCTTATACTCCTGGCCGGCAGCCATATGGAGAGTGAAGCGTCGCTCAATCTTTGCTTTGTAAAAGTAGAAGGACTCGGGAAGCAGGACCGGCTCCTGTGGCCGATGGAAGACCTTCTCGCCATTTACCAACACATCTGCCTTCCCAGTAGTGACGACAGAGAATATATGACTGCCGCTTGTTGTTGGACTTAGAGTAAAAGACATACTAGTGCAGTACTCTTTGTTGAGGTACGCAGGCCAAGCCTCCTTGATCATATACTCAGGCAACGCAATTGTCTGTTCATGAGAAATACTCTCCCCAACTACCGAGCTGTTGAACCAGCGGAGCTGTACAGGCGAAATAGTCTCTGGCTCTGCGTGGGGCAGGGCACCAAAGACTGGGACGCCCGGCGCATGTCGGCAGTCGACACCCTGAGCTTTGAGGCCTTCTAGAGGTGAGATGATGTGCTGAGCTAGAACCTTTGCGCTGCCTCCGCCGCCGATACTGGGATGCAGAGCATGATGACCTATAACAGCAATTGAAGCTTTTGGTGATAGCGGTAAGATGTTGTTGTCGTTCTTGAGAAGAACCATTCCATCTGCTGCGATGGAGGTGATGAACTCAAGGCGCTCTGGGTCTTCCACTGAACGTTCCGGCTTCTCAACAGGATCCTCAAATCGACCAGTCTTTCTCGCAAGCTCAATAACCCTACCGACACTCTTATCAAGAGTTTCAGAGATCACAGTACCAGTTTCAATCTCTTTAAGAAGCTTCTGGCCTCGCCATCTCGTAGGACCTGGCATTTCCAGATCCAGACCAGAGTTCAGTGCTTGAGCAGTGGAATATGTTCCCATCCAGTCTGAAACAACAAGACCTGAGAAACCCCATTCTTTGCGAAGTACTTCTTCAAGTAACCAGTGACTTTCTGCACAGTACTCTCTGTTGAGGCGGTTGTATGAAGTCATGAAACACCAGGGATCTGAATCACGCATCACCAGCTGGAAGGGAAGCATGTAAATTTCCCGCAAGGTTTGACGATCGATATTAGATGTCATCTTCGTTCTTGACTTCTCTGAATCATTGGCGACAAAGTGTTTCGGCGTAGCAGCTATGCCTTCACTCTGACAACCGCGAACAAACGCCGAGGCGAGGGTTCCAATGAGATACGGATCCTCAGAGTAAGTCTCGTAATTTCTTCCACCAAGAGGAGATCTGATGATGTTCATAGTCGGTGCGAGAAGAACATTTGCAGACTTTGTTATCGTCTCTTTTGCGATCTCTTTGCCAAGACGATATGCCTGCTCTGAATCAAACGTGGCTCCAACGGCGGTTGAGCAGGGAAAGCAAGCTGCCGTTATACCGCTTACGTAGCTTTCACCACGAGCGCCGTTGGGGCCATCGGACATTTTGATATGAGGAATGAAGACATCGTCTCGCTTGATAGTTGGCGTGCGCCACCAGTCAACTGCTGCTAGAAGACTCACTTTTTCGTCAACTGTGAGCTTGGAGATGAGATCGATGGTGGCTTGAGAGGCTGTCATGATGGATTACTGCCGACCTGTCGGTTAGGTGCGACTGGGATTGGTAGGACTCAGTACTAGATAATGAAAGGGAATAAGGTCAATACAGTTGGGGATAAGCTAGCAAACAGACTCTTTGGAAAGGTTTGGTCTAGTTGTCATGAAAGTATGAGGGGTATGTACGCACGGGTACCATCCGTTGCACGAGTCATGCAACAACGGGCATCACCCGAAAACTCGTATATCGCCAAACATTCGTTTCCCGGACTGTGGAGATGACTCGATACTACCTCCATCCCCGTGGGGTCATTGAGTCAAGCAGGCTTTTCTCAGAAACCCCGCACTGCAATGGTACTACAGGGGTAGAAGACCCATACTGTTGTAACGGTGAATATAGTAGAGGCCAAGGTATTGCATGTAACAATATATAATCAGCTCTCAACATCCCTAGTCCTCCCCCCGCACCACTCTTCTTCTACTGTATTCATCCATATCTCAAAATGGGAAAGAATAGTCTTGAGGGCAAAACGGACGTCGCTATGGCGGAGAATGCATGTCATGTCGTTGACGAGCAGATCCTTAATCTAGATCAGAGAATTCAGGAACTTGTTGCCATCGCGCCTCCGTTCTATCAGAACAGGAACCTTTTCCGGCTGTATCTTCTCATCATTCCAACTTGTCTGGCAGCTGCTGTTACTCTGGGATTCGATGCGAGCATGATGTCTGGTCTACAGGCCGTACCATCTTGGGACAACTGTAAGTCTTCTCAATATCGGAGTCGTGGCTTGATCACAGTACTAACCTGATTATCGTAGACTTTGGACAGCCTCGCGGTGCACTTCTTGGAATTATGTCAGCTATCCTTCCTCTCGGATGCGTTGTCGCGACTCCATTCATCAGCTTGGTCGGCGATCGCTGGGGAAGACGTATGGGCATCTTTGTTGGCGCTGTCATCATGATCATCGGTGCAGTCATCCAAGGCGCTTCTGTTCACTGTAAGTATCCTCTCATCAATAATTGATTCATCTGACTCCTGTTTAGTCGCTATGTTCCTCATCTCCCGCTTCACCATCGGTTTCGGTCTCGTCTTCGCAAACGCCTACGCCCCCATGCTCATCGGTGAACTCGCTCATCCCAAGGAACGACAAGTTATTACATCCCTATACCAGACATCCTGGTACATAGGGGCTATCCTCGCTGCGTGGGTGACCTTTGGTACATTTAGCATTCCCAGCGAATGGGCCTGGAGAATTCCTTCTCTCCTACAGGCTGCTCCAGCTATGCTTCCTATCACATGCGTCTTCTTCCTTCCCGAGTCTCCTCGATGGCTCATCGCAAATGGCCGTAGTGAAGAAGCAAAGGCTTTGCTTGTGAAGTGGCATGGTAACGGAAATGAGGACGATGAACTTGTCAAGCTCGAGTTTATCCAGATGCGAAATGTTATTGAAGCCGAAGTGAGCAACGAGACGGGTTGGAAGGACCTCTTGACGTCCCCTGGCAATCGAAAGCGAGTCTTCATCCTGGTCTGTCTTGGCTGCTTCAGTCAGTGGTCAGGCAACGGTCTCGTTTCTTACTACCTTGTTCGCGTCCTAGAAACTGTTGGCGTTACCGATGCTCGAGAGCGCAATATCCTCAACGGTTGCCTCATGATCTTCAACTGGCTCACCTCAGTTGCATCAGCCTTCCTTACCGCTTATATGAAACGCCGCACCCAGTTTATTCTCTCAGTTGGAGGCATGCTCGCCATTTTCGCATCTCAGACCCTTTGTGCTGGCCTCTTCAATGAAGACCATAACACAGCCGCTGGAAAAGCTGTCATCGCAATGCTCTTCCTCTTCTACTTCTTCTACAACTTGGCTTTCAACGCCCTTCTTTACTCTTACCCTGTCGAGATTCTGCCCTATCCCATTCGTGCTAAGGGTTTCTCGCTCCTCATGTTCTTCGGAAAGGCGAGTAACTTTATCAATACCATGGTCAACCCTATCGGTCTTCAGGCCCTCGCTTGGAAGTTTTACTTTGTTTATGTTGCCTGGCTTGCTATTGAGCTTGCTGTTGTTTGGAAGTTCTTCGTTGAGACAAAAGGCCCAAGTCTCGAAGCTATTGCTGCTGTGTTCGATGGTCATACCCCAGCAGAGCATGATTCGCAAGATTTTAAAGGGAAGAAGTTGGACGAGGATTAGGCAATAATTCTGCTTCTGTGTTTTACTTCTCTATCTATACCATTCCACTATATCGAGCCTCTCAGACCTTGAGGAACTGCCTAAGGTATGTTAACGGCAATGCAGCAGTGGCTTGGCAATAACCTTAGTATATTATAAAGCAGAACTATATAGCTTAATCCTGAGTTTAATTATCTGCCCAAGACTGGCTAAAATCAGTAACTATAAAGAAAATACTCTCTAATAACTTAATATTTGTATATTGTGTTTTATTATATTTAAAAGGGTATAAAGAGTAACCATCCAAGGACAGAACTATGCAATGCAATATCTTAAGGACCCACTTATAGAACCAGCCCCACTTTCCTGTAGGCTACTCAGCACCCGGATCTCCGGGCGCCGATGCCTACATTCGGTGTGACTCGCACACTCACAACCTCATGTTACGGGTACGTCGTAGAACTAAATTTTGGGCCAATATCGTCTTGACGGGCCCGGATTCCATCTTTCCTGACGCTGCTCGCGTTCCCAGTCCCCCGCCGCCCACCTGCATGCCAGTCTCCTGCCGCCGTCTCGCTCATCATGGATACTGCTGCTCACGGCGACGACACGCTAGAGCCCTCGTCACCAAGCTCCAATATCCACATTCGACCAGCGGTAAGTATTACTGCGCATCATTCAGGGTCTTCGAGTCTGAGCTAACTTGTTCATAGTGCGAGAACTGCCGCCTTCGCAAGGTACACAGACAGCCGTCTCTCTGCCCCAGTCATGCCATACCCCAGCTCCATCCTCAACCTGGGTTTGCTAGCCCCAAACACTTAGCGCTTACAGGTTGTATTCTAGATTCGTTGTGATAGGCAGTATCCGTGTTCTCATTGCGTTAACACCAAAATCGACTGTGTTGTTGCCGAAAAGAAGCCTAGGGAGAAACGCAACCGCATCCTCGTCACTCCACAATAGTACGTCACTTTATCATCCCCTGCTCCTTTTTATCACTATCATTTGTTTCTGAATATCTGACAACATCACATGTCATGCAGTGAGAAAAAAATCGACCAGCTTGATCAGCGCATGGAGCAAGTCCTCAACCTGCTCCATGATCTCAAAGACGACCGACAACGATGTTCTCATGACGTCTTACCGACAACAGCTCCGCATGTATCGACAATTCCGTCGTCCATGTCAAGCGCGTCGAGCCAGACTATCCAGCCAACGCCTTCTGCGGTTCTGGGTCTTGAGGGAGAATCCTCATTAGCCGCCCACTCTGCGTTTGCTAGCGACTTCATGCATCAAGTCGCTAGCGCCGACCCCCTCCCGGGTTTTGGCTCAGACATGAAGAGCACCCTGGATGCACTCTCACACGTTGTTGGCACCCTGAGAGAGCAGACCTTTGCCAATGAAATGGCATACCCTCACTCCCGGCCGAGCCAACGCCCACGCCCATCGGGGTATGAGTTGCCTCCTATCCAAAAAGCCACCGAGTTGATTCGTATTGCAAAGAGTAGGTGCCTTGACCCTCTCGCTATTGATGTTACTGTGATCTGATGGGTTATCAACAGGTCAGCGGTTAGCAGGAACAGGCTTTATATACGAGTTCATATTGATGCGAGACTTCTCCGACATTTGCCTGCAGGTCTACTTCTCCGACAATTTCTCCGAGATGGAATTCATCATTGTCAACGCTGGCTTTTATTCTCTCTTCACGGACTATAGCTATCATATCTCCGCAGAACAAAAGGACACTTACCTAGGCCATGCCCGCAAATGTCGCGAGAACCTTGAGACGGCGCTTTATGATCTGCCACTGCATCTTCCGACAACGCCAGAGGCTATAACAGCTCTCCTATTTGGTGTATGTTGACACAATGATTATGGACAGCACTTATATTGACCAGCCCACAGGCCTGGCATGCAATCGAGCTCTCGAAACCCTACCTCTCCTGGGCACTGTCAAGCAAGGCCTCAGAGCTGTGCCAGACGTTGGGCTACCACAGAATGCCCGATAAAGATAACGGCGACGACGCCAAGTTTAGGAAGTTTTTGTTTTGGACTAATTACTTCCTCGACAAGAGTCTGTCTCTTCGCCTCGGTCGAGCATCCACCATTCCCGACTGGGAAATCACAACACATAGACCTGCAACCAGTGACGCCCACCAAGAACCAGTTATGGCTTATTTTGTACTCTGGATCGAAGCTGCACGTTGCCAGGGCAACATCTACGAGCTTCTGTATTGCCCCGAAGCTATTACCCAGCCCGAACATGTCCGGCATACTCGGGTTCAGCTTCTCGTGAACGATCTACACGTGTTGGAGCAGGCCACACAGGAAACACATGTAGGTGGACGCAGTCAAAGTCTGTAAAGGCTCCATCTGTCTGACTTGTTTCTTTTTTAGGAAAAATGGATCCAGGTCTCTAAGGATAATGCCGGCAAGGATTTGATGGATTTCTTCGCCGTCTCAGACGACATTCTTCGACTCTCACTACTTACTCTGGTCTATCGGGCTGCTCCACAACAGACCGGTGCTCTAACAACGTTTAGCCCCAGTTGCGTCGAAGCTGCTAGAGCTACTCTGCACAGGCATCATGATTGTCTGGCGGTTATTGAGAGGAGCAGTGAAGACTTCTTCCCTACCTATGTCCATTGGTACGTGCCCGGCTCAGCCGATCTTGATTCGGGAATATTGACGGAACAGGACCCTTCTCTTCGCTCCCTTCATTCCCTTTATCGTCATCTTCTGCCAGGTAATCGAGACCCAAGACAAGGCAGACCTCGGCCGCCTTCGTACTTTTGTCACTTCAATCCAACCTGCTGCCGCTGCCTCGGGCGCCGCAACCAAGTTGCATCGGCTCTTCCAGGTCCTCTACAACGTCGCAGTCCGCTATGTAGAACTCTCGGCCCCGCGCGACGGCCAGCCACGGGATACTGAAGAGATGGACACGTATCTCAAATTATTGGGCATACAGTCTACGTGGGGGAGCCAGCAGCAGGGGCAGGGCTTCGATCACGACCTCAACAGAAACCTCGTGCAAGTCGCAGGTGGTGAAGATATGAATTCCACCGACGTACATGCCGGGCCAATGTTGATGAATCCTATGATCCGCACGGGGCACGGAGCACAGTTGGAAGAATGGTTTTATAGCAATGAAGCTCTGATGCAGTCATTTCAGACTTTGCCTGATCGCTTTACGCCTGAAAACTAGATAACACAATGTAGATACGGTAACACGATAGCAGCACTGTAAGGTCGATTACAGCGCCCTAATGGTTTTCAGATGCTTGAATTTGTGAAAAACAGCGTAGACTTGCTAAGATAGACAGTTCACTCAAAGTCAAAGCTCGCAATCAATTCTGAAGGTGCTCGCTCCCAGAGCTATTCCAGCGGATTGTAAAACATTCAGCTTCAAGGTTTCTCTTGGTTACTAGGGAAATCATGCAAACACCAGAAATGGCAATTCTAGTTGTGTCTAGTCTAGTCTAATATCTAATAAAGTCTATAAAAAGAGTAATCCTTCTTCATTGGCTCATAAATAACCGAAGTGCCCGCTAGACAATGTCGCAAAAGCATTCGGCCAATCCGATCTTCTAGTAAAGTAGAGAAGCACTGCAACAAGGGTTGCTCCGAAGGCCCCCAGTCCCCACAGGACCATTGAGCTACGAGGCTTCGTAACAGTACCGCTGTGCGGCAGAGTGACGCCGTGTCGCCTGGGAACAGGCAGTCGCTCGATCACATGGCCCGTCTCAGCGTGTTTAATGGCAAGCCACATGATTATACGATCCCCAAACCAGGGGAGTAGATAGTGGACGAAAAGCCTCGAGGCCAACGTATCTCGCGTCGAGATTGATGATGTCCGGCGGCCTTGTTCGAGAGCATTCGCGGCACGAGCGAAACGGCTGGTTTGAACCTCGGCGAAGACGCTCTCAATATCCTCTTCTGATAGTGTCGATCTTTCGTCTAATCGTCGCAAGAGAGTATTCAGAAGAACTGCTGATGTCTCGATAGCGCCGTTGCCGCCTTGAGCAGTGTTGGGGTGGACCTGTGTGCACCCATTACTTATTATTTTCATGCCCTGAGTTGATGCTGGCGATGCATACCTTGTGAGCTGCGTCTCCAATGGTGATGATTCTCCGGAAATGCCACCGCGCAAAAACGTGCTCCTCGAGGGAGACGAGTGCGGTTTGCAATCGGTTCTCGTATACGTCCCCAAAGGTAGTGGACTCTGTGACTTGATCACCAAAGTGTTGCTTTGCCAGATTGATTTCGTCCTCGGTTGTGAATCTGGGAATATCACTGCCAGTAGCTTTGTCCATATCCTGAAACATAAACCAGTAAAGCCGGTCTCCGGGCGCTGAGAGCATCATATAGTTGCGGCCGTCAAAGAATGCGTTGATCTGCAAAGCAGTATTAGGAAGTGACTTGGGTCGTTTGGAAATGCCAAAAATGCACTTCGAGTCGGCTGCGAGCGCTATAGAAGGAAAGAAGGAAAGTCAATTGTGAATTCACAAGAAGGTGGTTAAATTCGGGAGAACGAACCTTTGTCCTCGTCCAGCCGAAATGATCCAGGATCTAATTCGAGGCCGTTTCGCCACATCTCCTTTCTGACAGCGCTGTGGACTCCATCAGCACCGACAACAATATCTCCCGTATAAGTAGAGCCGTCTTGAGTCTGGACGTGGACGTGATCCCCAGCTGTTTCCACGCGGACAACACGCTTCTGCGTCATCACTCTATCCTTGGCCTGGATGTTGTCGAAAAGAATTTGCAGGAGCATCTGCCGATCGATGAAGATCTGGGGATAGCCGGTTCTGAAACGCCCGGGTCAGCATATTCAAGCTTGAGAGGCAGTTCTCAATTCAGAGGGCAATTCGTGATGTACCTGTACTCCAACTGCTCAGAAAAGCTTTTGGGCTTTTTCTTGTCCAATATTTTCCCATTAAAGAGACGAAGGCTCGGTTGGTAATAACAACAGTGCCCGACTATTTCCCGGACACGGTCGTAGCAGCCGAGCTGATCAAGGATACGCAAGCCACCAGGGACGAGGCCCATGCTCGCTCCAAGTTGGGGGGCGATCTGGGAATGTGCCTCGAGAAGTACATACTCAATGTTGAACTTCTCAAGCATGTTGGCCAAAGAGAGGCCTGACACGCTGCCTCCGACTATGATGACTTTGAATCCCATGTTACTTATCATTGACAAAATCTGGATAGGTTTGTAGTTGCGGTATGTGCTCGACTAATAGGACTGAAGGGGTCAGAAGATGGCGTCTTAAATAGATGGAACGACCAACGTAAATAAAAGCGGCGAAGAAGCAATTCGGAGCCTCCGAGCTAGGGTCTAGGAACACGGGGTGGCTACCTGCTGCCAGAATAGTCATCGGCGTGTTTCGACACATCAGCCCGGCCCGCTGTGTGAACTTTTGCGTCGACGGAGCCGGGAGCCGGGACTCCGGGGACCGAAGACGGCGCGGCGCTTAGTGGGGCGCGAAGCCTTCGTGGCGATTTTGTCTTATCTCGATACCATCATCGACACCAGAGACCTGCCGAAACAGAATTTTTCACTTTTATGTTTGGATAAACTATGAATTCGTCATCTAGCATACGGCCAAGCTCTCCAATGCACTAATGGGATTAGACTTTAGAGTGAATATGCCCTACGATGACCTTGGGCCGGAGTACCAAGATGAAATTGGAATAGAAAGGCCGGAAATAGCGACGGGATGCTCTAACCTCTTTCCCAGGCGCATCGTCGCCGTTCCAGGTGAGGACTGACTCATATTTTCTCTTTACTCCGCTGGTGTGGTCAGAATTGGAATCAATGGATACAAGGAGCTCCGGCAGGTCCCTCGACATCTCCGTCTTGGGTCGGCCGTCCGGGTTTCCGGAGCCCGACAGACCCTAAATGTGGCGCCAGGGAGTCATGACTTCCGTACAGGAGTATGGAGCCATCGGTCAATCTTTCAATGGTCAGCGGTGATAACAGAAGGTCAGCTGTTGGGGCAGGAGAAATGCCAATTAGTATATAAGCCAATGATGCCTACCACGCAGCTGCACTTGACGGATGCCCAGCCGTCTCTCTTTGTCTCCAGACACAATTGTCCAGTCTCTACCATCTCTTAATAAGTCGGACTGCCTACAGAAACTATCACTCTTTTCGTTGGATTTTTTTATTTATTTTATTCTCCTTCTTATCTAATTTCGCTACTACTCCAAGACAATGGCTGCATCTAGCGATCTCCCGCCGAACGGTATACAAGATGCCGGCCAAAGCGATGAACCTTCCAACTCGGAGGGCAACCCATCGAGCTTCCGGGATTTTATGGTACGTTTAACGATACGAACCTCTATGAAAGCCACCCGGAGTCCATTGTGTTGACCATGTTCGCTCGCAGAGAGTCTTTACGTTCGGCCAAGCAACAGACTACGCTCTCGAATCTATCGCCATCATCGCCGCCATCGCCTCGGGCATCGCGCTAGCCATGGTAAACCTCGTGGTTGGCCAGTTTATATCACTGTTGGGCGACTCTCATACATCACCAGGCTCTCAGCCGGATAGTTTCATGTCCGCCGTCAGAAGAACCGCGTAGGAAACAACACCGACCCTGATATTTACAATGACTAACACGCTCTTTGTTTTGCAGCCTCTACTTTGTTTACATCGGCATTGTGCGATTCGCGTGCACCTACATATACGCCTCCCTTTTCACCTTTGTCGCCCACCATCTGACTCGCAATATTCGACACGAGTACCTCCGCGCCGCGTTCAGCCAGGAGATTGGTTTCTTTGACCAAATTCAAGGATCGATCTCTATGCAAGCTACGTCCAGCGGTAAATTGATACAATCCGGGATTGGCGAAAAGCTTGGTATGCTCGTACAAGCCATGGCCACCTTCGTCGCCGCCTTCGTCATCGCCTTTATCAGCCAGTGGAAGCTCACCTTGATCATCATTGGCATGGTGCCTGTGCTTCTGATCGTCGTTGGGGGCGTTGCTGGTCTGGATGCGCAAATTGAAGCCGATATTCTCAAGATCCATGCCGAGGCAGGGAGCTATGCCGAAACAACCCTCGCAGGCGTTCGCACAGTTCACGCTTTTGATCTTCGGGAGAGGGTCGTGAGTCAATACGATTCGTTTCTTGAAGACTCATTCCGCCTAGGTATGAAGAAGAACAGAATCTACGGCGTCCTATTCGGTGGCGAGTATTTCATCGTCCACGCCAGTATGGGACTGGCGTTTTGGCAGGGCATAGCCATGGTTAACCGCGGAGAGGTTCCTGACCTTGGCACCGTTTTCACGTCAGTTCAATGTTAAGCCCCAAGCAGGTCGTTACTTTCTAACTTGGAATAGTGTGCTCTTCTCAGTGATCATCGGTGCTAGTACTGTCATGTCTATTGCGCCGCAGATGGTCATGTTTAGTCGCGCTGCGACTGCGGCGACTGAACTCTTCACATTGATTGACAGAAACTCGGCAATTGATCCCTTCAATCACTCGGGTGAAAAGCCTGAACATCTCTTTGGTGAAGTTGAGCTTCGAGATGTTTCCTTCAGTTATCCTACGAGACCAGATGTCACCGTTCTTGATAAAATTACTCTGCATGTTCCGGCTGGGAAGGTCACAGCCTTGGTGGTACGTTGATTACCCCCCTTCATCTTCTTTCTCTCCATTTCTTGGTCCCAACCATGGCTAACGTCGTACTACAATCTAGGGCACCAGCGGGTCGGGAAAAAGCACCGTCATTGGCCTTTTAGAACGCTGGTATGACCCGAAAGCTGGTACTGTCAGATTGGATGGCAAAGATGTCAAGGACTTGAACTTGCACTGGCTCCGGACCAACGTCCGCCTTGTGCAGCAGGTAGGAGTCTTCATGAAACTTATCCTTATCCCACTGTCCTATCACTCACAGTTTTATTCCAATGTAGGAGCCTGTTCTATTCAATGGCACAGTGTTTGAGAATATTGTGGATGGTCTCGTCGGAACACCATGGGAGACAGCCTCGCATGAGGAGCAACGACAACGCGTTGAGGATGCTGCCAAGCTTGCTTTTGCTCACGACTTTATCGTCGGCCTGCCACACAGATATGACACCAAGATCGGAGAGAGAGGCGGGCTCCTCTCGGGTGGGCAGAAGCAGCGAGTTGCCATTGCGCGCAGTCTTGTGTCTAATCCGCAAGTTTTACTACTTGATGAAGCGACCAGTGCGCTCGACCCTCACGCTGAAGGCATTGTTCAGAAAGCCCTCAATAGAGCCTCTCAGAATCGGACAACTATCGTTATCGCTCATAAGTTAGCCACCATTCAGAACGCTGACCAGATTGTCGTCATATCTTCAGGCCGCGTTGCCGAGCAAGGTAGCCACGATGATCTGGTTGAGTTGAACGGAATCTATTACAACCTCGTCAAGGCTCAAGATCTATCCCCAACCGAAACCCGACAGACCACAGACCGCTTCTCAGAGAAAGATTCAACCTTAAACGACACCCCTACACTTGATCTCCCACTGGTCAAGCGCAAAACAGTCGAAGAGGGAAACCTAGCATCACTCAAGGATCGACAAGACTTTGACGCATTTCAACAGCGCGGACTAATCAGCACCGTTGTGAAGCTGGTGAGCTGCACGCCGGAACTGAAGTTCTGGTATCTACTTACAGCCATCTCTTGCATCATCGGAGGTAAGCCGCTCCTCTTTGCCAGGATTTTGAGCAAGACTGACCATTTCCCAGCTGCACTCTTCCCCGCACAGGCTCTGCTCCTTGGCAACGTCCTCGATGTCTTCTCGTCCCCGGATATGGTATCACGAGGCAATTTCATCTCTCTTATGTTCTTTGTTATTGCAATCGGGTGCCTAGTAGGCTATTTCCTCTTGGGGTGGTCTAGCAACATGATTGCACAGGTATGTAGGCTTCACTCTTTTCAAAAGGCTCCTGCTGACTTTGTAAAGACTCTGGGGAGGAAGATCCGAAAGGAACTTTTAGATTCCATCCTCCGCCAGGACCTGCAGTTTTTTGATCGTCCCGAGAACACCATTGGCGCATTGACAAGCCGCCTTGACTCGTACCCTCAAGCTGTATTCGAGTTCATGGGTTTCAACGTCGCGCTTCTGCTTCTCGCCATTATCAACCTAACTGCCTGTAGTGCCCTAGCCGTCGCGGTCGCCTGGCGACTTGGCTTGGTCGGTGTTTTTGTCGGACTTCCTCCTATGCTGTTAGCTGGGTGGCTGCGCATATGGCTCGGGATGAGAATGGAAAACGCCATAGATAAGTCGCTCTTGCAGAGCTCATCAGTGTCGTCTGAGGCGGTGATGGCGATACGCACCATCTCCTCTCTGGCGCTTGAGCGAAGGGTGCTAGATAAGTATACACGCGAGCTAGACATGGCTATCCGGGATTCAGTCCCGTCTTTATTTCATATGATGATTTGGTTCTCACTAACCCAGGCCATTGAATACTTCGTCCTTGCGTTAGGCTTTTGGTAAGAGTAGTTCTCTATCTATCCAGGTAGTATCTAACCTATTCAGGTGGGGATCTAAGCTCATCAACGATGGCCATATCAACTTCTATCAGTTCATCGTCTCTTTTATGGGAGTCTACTTTTCTGGTCAGGCGGCAAGTCAGCTGTTTGTTTTTGCAGGCAGTAAGTCATATTAGTGCCCAGAGTTCCCATACGCCATGCTAACGCATTTCGCTCTTGAAGATTTTACCAAGGGTCACATGGCCGCCAACTACTATTTTTGGATATCTACCCTCGAGCCAACAATCCAGGAAACCATCGACAACAGAGAAAACGGGCCAAAGGATAGTTGCAAGTCTGTCAAGCTCAGTGATGTTCAGTTTTCCTACCCTCTTGCGCCGCACAATCGGGCTCTCAAGGGAGTTTCTCTCACTGTAAGTTAATTCTCTCCCCCATGTTGGCATGTAGCGCTGAGATGTTGATTTCTAGATCCAATCTGGGGAGTTCGTCGCTTTTGTTGGACAATCGGGATGTGGCAAGAGCACAATGATCTCGCTGCTGCAGCGTTTCTACGACCCAACCAGTGGAGGAATCACTATCGATTCATCTCCCCTCGACTCGATCAATCCTCGTCTATACCGCAAACATGTTGCTCTAGTGCAGCAGGAACCAACATTGTTTCCAGGCACTATCCGCGACAATGTTTCACAGGGCATCGAGACAACAGCTTCTGATATAGAGGTTGAGAAGGCCTGTCGTTCTGCCAATACCTGGGACTTTATCGCCTCGCTCCCAGAGGGCCTTAATACTCGTTGCGGAACGAGCGGCAGCCAGCTCTCCGGTGGTCAGCGACAGAGAATTGCAATTCCACGCGCTTTGATCAGGAAGCCTGCAGTGATCCTGTTAGATGAGGCAACAAGCGCACTCGATACGGAGTCTGAACGTGTTGTCCAGGGAGCCTTGTTAGAGGCAGCAACAGCGGGTGATAGGATTACTGTTGCTGTTGCCCACCGCCTTTCCACCATTCGGGAAGCAAGCCGCATTTTCGTTTTCCACGGAGGACTGATAGTCGAGAGTGGGAAGCATGGAGAACTCATTAAGCAGGGTGGAATATATGCCAAGATGTGTGAAGCACAGAAGTTGGATGAAGGCATGTCAGCGGATGACGAGAGGGGAGGAATCTGAGATTAGATCAAGGTGGTGGAAGCGTTTGCTGTCCATGTTCTCTTTGTGTATATATACCACTGGGTTTCGTGAATTTCCAAAAATGCGATAGGGCGGGAAGGATAAATGCAACCTCGATATTGACCTCTCGATGATTCAGTGTAGTTATGTATTCTATGTGTTGTTCCAACCTTCATCTATGGCATTATCTTCATTGTATCATGACGTCTCTTCAAGACTTGCTTCTTATATCATGAGATCATAAACCACACTAGTCTTTTAATTATTACTCTAATCTACAAAATACGCCAGAATTACAAAACCATAGTGTAAAGCAAAGAAACATTAAGTTAATATTCTCTTGCATCTGATGGCACGACTTTCTTGCTAGACCTCTATTTCCCTACAGTCCTACCTTTCCATAGCCTATGACGTCACAATTCTATAACCTAGCATCTGTTTTACCAGGGATGTGGCAGTTGTGGCTGTTTCAAAACCTATCAGCTCTGGTGTTGGTCTCATGCTGTGTACCACTGTGCGAGCCTTATCTTGCAATCACGACCATACATGCTGCATTGAGAAGGGCTCTGAGCCCTCGCACAATTAACTTTTCCTCTTCAACCTTTCAAAAAAACACTTGAGGTGTTTTTGACGACTCATTAACCGTTCAAAAACCTTTGGAGCGTTTTTGACATAGTCTCCATCCATCATGGCCGACCCTCCCTCCAAGCGCATGACGGTACCTCTCTCAGGATTCTCTATTACCGATCCGAATACCCGATGGGCCAAAGACTTGGCAGCATGCGTTCATTGCGTAGGCTGCCGACCGGAAGTCGAGACCATGGTCTCTTCCACAGCCACTTGTGCCTCATGCGGCAAGCAAGGGCGGCTTCTCGACTGCGCCGCCTGCCTTGATGCCCAGTACTGCTCAACCGATTGTCAGCGCAGCGATTGGAAGCTCCACAAGTTGATGTGCAAGAAGCTTGCAAGCTATTCAGCAAATGTGAGACCGAGCACCCGTCACTTTCGTGTCATCGTCTTTCCTCATGAAGCAGCACAGCCCGAGTTCGCTTGGGTTTTTGTCAACGACAAGACTGAGCTTGTGATCAAGCATCCGTCTATCGAAGGTTGGAAGGAGAAAATGAAAGACCGCTACGCTAGATCAGTCACGGATCCTCTGATTGTTCATGCACTCAGTCGGGATCGCGCTATGGTGGGTAAGATGCTTGGGCACGCGGTTCGCGTCGCTTCTTGGCAGCCGCCAAACGGACTCGCTGGTCACCTTGAGGGATTCAACGAGACAATTCTATCTCTCACTGGACATATAATTCGACGGCCTTACGGCCCTGCGGTCGCATTCGCGTACCAATTGGATGCTGAGTTCAATTACAAGAACATGGATGACATGTCGACAAAGGACTTCCGACATCTTGTTGACTTCTTCAACAACTCGGATTGGAACCCTGCTATCGGAGACGCCGAGAGATATCCTGACAAGACAATTCCAGCACTTTTCATTCCTGATCCTTTTGTCCCTGATACCGATAAGAGACCAGGCCTCTCGATCTGTCATGTACTCGGCACTTACAATCCCGTTTTGGAGGTCACAATTGCGGCCAAGATCGACTTCAAACAGGTATGCCCGCACTACATGTGCGATGAGGGAGTTTGGCCCATGAAGCTATTCTGTCCCCGAGGTCTCAAGTGGAATGCCTTTCTTCTGGGCCCGCTCCTCCTGGGATTGCCCTGGGTCGGCAGAAATGCCATTTTGACAGACACGCACAACGAAGGCTCGCGAAGTTCACTTCATCCCGGCCGCATTTCAGCGTCATACGCTCGCTTCCTGAATCGTGGTGTCACGCTTGGATACAGAAGCATAACCATTGCTCAATACCTCATTGGCGATGGAATGCTTGTCTACGATGCCTTTTGCAACAAGATAGACCGATTGCACTTGCTTGCGTACGATGAGTTCATGTTCCGCCAGTCCAAGGCCAAATTCGAAGATCGGGACATTTCAAAGAATAACTTCGCCAAGTTCTGGAACGACCTCAAAGCGGGAAAGGAAAAGATCGAGAATCAGCACAAAGACAACCAACACCTCGACTTCTCCGATGCGCCATCTCCCTACAACGACATCGACAATGCCAAACCCATGCTTTTTGAATCTGCAAGCAGGCACTTTTTAAAACTGATGAAACTATTGCAGAATGAGGTTTTCCGCACAGTTTATAAGAAATACTTGAACAGCGACTTGTTTATGGATGGTGCATATGAAACTCATTGGGACCTTCTTCCGAACTTCTGGCCGGCGGTTATAAACGATAGATCGGAAGATAATAGTTCTATGAAATATCCTATCGCGGAAGATGATCAGGGGAAGTAAAACGAGGTGGCGACAGCTGCCCGGGCATCTGACGTTGTGAATCTTGATTTGGCGGAGCTGGCTGCAGCGTCCCTCAACATCATTCAAAAGTAGCATGGTTTAGGTATCTAGTAATGCCTCCTTCGATGTAGCTGAACACAAGTGCTTATACGATTCTACAAGTAACTCTGATGAGTAGACGAGCCTCCGGTGGGATGATTGTTCTAAAATAGAGTTTGCGGTGGGATCGGTTGTCAAGCTAGAGGTCCGGTGGGATGCGCTGTGGCCCTTGGCCCGTCAAGGTAGCCGGTTGGTTCTGTTATGAGACCTTGCTTCTTCAGCAGTTGTGGCGCCATCACCTGTCAGGCTTGGTGATTCTCCGCATTACGTACTTTGGAGATACAACGTCTAGAGTCTAGAGTTTAGTTCCCCATGGGGTCGACATTTACATGACTTATAAGGGCGATACTGACCCCTCATATCGAATACGAATGTTCAGCATGTCGTTTCATAAGCTTCACGCTTCTCCAACAGCGACCTACAAGCTATTATTTAATAACTTCAAATTGCGAACATGGGTACGGACAACATTGTTGTGAATAAGCACACGCTTGAGGGGCTTGATCTTGGTGACCCTCGTACTATCGAGCTTATCCAGCGCGCTCAGGATGGAAACGCCGCTGACAGAGATCTCACCATTCGGCAAGCGCTCAAGAAATACAGGAAGGCTGTGCTATGGGCCTCAGTCCTGTCCATCAGCCTCGTAATGGAAGGCTATGACTTGGTCATTGTATGTAACAGGTTTACACTAAGTTATGCTTTGCTCCTAGAGATTGGCTTACCTGTATCTCTGACAGCTCGGATCGTTCTACGGCCTGACTCAGTTCCAAGACCACTTCGGCGAGTACAGCGCCAAAGAGGGTAAAAATATCATCTCGCCAGCCTGGCAATCGGGCCTCTCCAACTCGTCACAAGTAGGACAATTGGCGGGTCTGTTGATCAACGCATACGCACAAGATAAATTCGGTGCTCGCACTACAATGATGGTTTTTATGGCCTATCTTGTATGCACCATCTTCATTCTCGCCTTTTCACCGTCTCTATCCATTCTGGCGTTTGGCGAGGCATTGTGTGGTGTTGCTTGGGGTGTTTTTCAGGTAAGTAACTAACACTTTCATTACATCAAGTTATACAGAGGGAATAACCTTGCGCCAGACTCTATCTACTACCTACGCTTGCGAAGTCGTACCTACAATTCTCCGTCCATATGTCACAGCATGGGTCTGTATGTGCTGGGGCCTAGGCATCCTGATTTCATCAGGCGTGGTCCGAGCATGTCTGAACATCGAGGGTAACTTGGCCTGGAAGTTGCCTTTCTATCTTCAATGGGTCTGGCCAGTGCCCTTATTTTTCGTGGCATACTTCGCTCCCGAATCTCCATGGAACGCCGTCCGTCGCGGTAAACTCGAGCTCGCTAAGACATCTCTACGACGACTTGCCTCAGACGATGGAGACAGAGAAGGGGCTATCGAGGCGAGCTTGGCGTATATACAGCATACCACGGCTTTGGAAAAGGCAGAAACCGGGGGAGCGTCTATTATTGAATGCTTCAAGGGTACCAACTTGCGCCGAACGGAAATTGTAAGAGGAATCTTTAGTTCTCGTTCTCTTGTTCAGAAAGCTAATCTCTGCACTCAGAATTGCGTCGTATGGGCTGCCCAGATCCTCTGTGGCAACGCCATTCTCGGCTTTGTTGTCGTTTTTCTCCAGGCTGCAGGCTGGTCACAGGTCCAGTCATTCAACCTAAACATTTCCCTCTCAGCATGTTACATCATCGGCGGCATGATCTGCTGGGTTCTTTTCCCTCGCTTTGGACGTGCAACAATTTACATGAGCGGCCTCGTGTTCATGTTCTGCTGTCTTATTGCCATTGGAGCTCTCGGATGGACCACCAGTAAAAATGGTTATCTTGCAATCGGCTTACTCTTTGTGGTCTCGACTCTTTGCAATATGATTACCATTGGGCCGGTGTGCTATCCTATTGTTGCTGAGACTCCCTCGGGAAGGCTTAGGTACAAGACGATTGTCATTGGAAGGTTTGTGTATAACCTTACTGCCATCTTCAACAACTCCGTAACGCCACGGATGATTTCTGCATCTGGTAAGTTCATCTACGTGGGAAGTTTATAGACCTATGTTATCATTAAGACTAACAATACGTCTAGGCTGGGGTTGGGGTGCGAAGACAGGTCTTTTCTATGCCGGAACGAATCTGCTTTGTTTCATCTGGTGTTGGTTTCGCCTTCCTGAGACAAAGGATCGTACTTTTGGTGAAATTGACATTCTCTTTGAGAACAACGTAGCAGCGAGGAAGTTTAAGTATACCAAGGCCGACCGTAAGTATTACTGTCATCCAATCCCTTCCTTGAAAGGCTTGCTAATCATTCTGGTAGAATTCGCACTTGAGAGTGATTATGTTCAGGAAAAAGTTGGGCCAGCCGTTGACCAAATCGATTGAACAGCCGCAGAATCATCTCAATATCGTTCAGACAATGCTCAGGTAGTGAATCCCGGAGGATAGGGATTGGCGACAATCCATTTTGGTTTTAATAAGTGTACCATGCAACTCAGGGTAGTTCTGTGATCATTGTACGTTAAGATTGAGATACTGTATTTTCAAGCCTACTTCTAATACCTCTGTGTATAATTAATGTTTAAACCGGGAATATCTGGTCACCGATTCGCAATTGCATTGCTTCCAAAAGCGCGGCAATACCTTTTGATTTGCTGTATCTAGACCGCCAGTATGACGTGTCCCAGTTACACAAGATGGATGAGAAATTCATGATGGCGCACCTTTCCACCATTACATTAGTGAAATCCAGACTGCAACTGTGCTGTAGGCTTTTCTTGTTAGCAAGAAATCCTAGAGACATGTAAATTATAATAATGACCAACGCTAACTTTCTTGACATAACATCATATGCGCAATGTTTTCAAGCTCAATTGATCTTGATGTAGGAGGGAGGATACGTTGAGGGGTCGTCGTTTCGGTGGAGTGAGACCATTGGATAGTGCTTCACACGGCCTGTAACACCTTGACAGCTGTAACCCCGCCTTTTCGGAGTTCTCCGAAGGTTGTTATCTGTCATATCTTATCAGCATTTAAACCAACAACACTCCAATACAACAAAGGAAAGCAACACAAAACAAGCATCTAAGAATCCAGTTACTAGACACTTATTACAAAATGGATAGCGACCTAAAGTATCTCCTCTCTCTCCAAGCCGTCCGAGACCAAGCTTCCAAGGTCTTCGAATCTGCAAAGCGAGGTAGCTTGAAGCACTTCGAGTACGATGAAGGCCGCATGGGAGAAGTTGCTGATTATGTGTCCAAGGTCATTGATGTGAGCAATGCCATAATCCTCAAAAACATCATCAGAGCTAACATCAACAATCTCTAGCGTGATTTTGGCCCTGACAAGTACGACACTATTCCCCCTCATGGTCGCTGGCAGCATTTCGAGGTTGGGGACGTCGCACGCGTTGATTCCCTCGTGAAACGGTGGTCTAGCGAGGATGGGGTTGACCAGACCGAGATTACTCGACGCTTGGTCGATTTGTTCTTTGTGTCGGTTCTTCTTGATGCTGGAGCAGGCGATGTCTGGCGTTTCAAAGAGCCGGGCACTGGACAGGTTGTTGTCCGGAGTGAAGGTATTGCTGTGGCGTCGCTTCACATGTTTACAGCTGGATCTTTCAGTTCTGACGGTTCTCTGAAGGAGAAAGTCGATGGTATGTTTGATGTGAGGTCCTTGATTTCTTAGGCTAATTGATTATTTTAGCGAAGGGTTTGATCCAATTGGAAGACAACAACTTCGAACAGCACTTCCAGGTGTCAGCTGAGAATCCTATGGTTGGAGTTTCATCACGTGTGAAGTTGCTGCAAGCTGTTGGCTCTTCCTTGTTGAAGCACCCTGCAGTCTTCGGGGAGCTCGGCCGTCCAGGAAACTTAGTGGGTAAGTAAGCACAAATAGACAGTTAGATTATTCAAGGCTGACGTTATCCTTCAGACTACCTCACAGAAAAGGCATCTGGATCCAAGGTCATTGACTATGAACAGCTTTGGTTCTGCTTACAGGACCTCCTCATCCCTTCCTGGCCAGGAAACCGCACTGTCTTCAATGGCCAACCCATCGGAGATGCATGGCCTCTCGAAGTACTGGCTGAAATCGCTGATAGCCAGGGCGATAAAGACCCCAAGAACAAAATACAGCCGTTCCACAAGCTTACACAATGGCTGGCCTACTCACTTTCCGTGATCTTTGAGAGGCAGTTAGGCTTCACCTGGAAGAACATGCATCTCGGCACTGGACTGCCCGAATACCGAAATGGTGGATTGTTTGTTGATCTTGGGGTCTTGAATTTGAAGCCTGATGACTTGAAAGCTGGAAAGGAAAGCTCGGGACAGGACCTTCCACAATTTGAAGCCTCTGACGATGTGATCGTTGAGTGGCGTGCTCTAACTGTCGCGCTGCTGGATGAACTGCACAAGATGCTTCAGGAGAAGTACAAACCTCATGGAGTTAGTTTGAGTCTTCTTCAGATGTTGGAAGCTGGAAGTTGGAAATCTGGACGGCTGCTGGCTGCTGAGTTGAGACCTGATACTAAGTGCAGTCCAATTCTGGTTATTAGTGATGGTACGCTGTACTAGTAGCGATTAGTTAAGAATTGTTTGCCCAGCAGGACTACATGTAGCGAGTGAATAAATTCTCTCGCGATACGAATTAGTTCAACTTGGTAGATGGTTACTGGTGCAGTTGGTCAGAAGCCGTGGGTAAACCAGGGCGGAGAGGTCCGTCGGACATGGCCGGGCCCGCTCGACATCTGCAGAAGGAGCTTTCACAGGGAGAAAGGCAGATAAAACTAAGTTACATGCTGAGAGTAGATACAGAAAGCCCCAATAGTAACAAGCCACTTACTTTCCGCTACACGTGCTAAATAACTAACATGTAAGCATAAAGGTTATAGCTACGAGATCTCTAGCTGTTTAGAGTACTGCCAAACTTAACTATATCTTTAGTTAAGTCCTTTAATCCAAGGGCATTTCTCTGGAAACACTACATGCAGACGCTACTTAGACTTGCTATTGAGGTTTCAATCATGAGCTCCCCGTGTCAAAAGATTAGGTAAAGATAGCGTGTCTTTCTTCGAGTGATAAGTCACCCTATGTCCAGGGAAGAGCGTGAACGCACAACTAACTTTGTGATGGATATACTCGACTCCCAAAGCAAATTGTTTTCTCTTGTGTAATTTGCCAATATTGAGCTAAGTTCCTATATGAATCAATTGTATTGGGGTGCATTCCACGTGATATAAGTTACTGTCCTGCTAAGCTTTAATCCCATCCAGTCATGGGCAGTTGGTTGGATAACAGATGTGTTATTTAGAGCTGAGTACTGGAAGTTTAATTAAACTTTATGCACTCATAAATTGCGTGGATATCATGAGAAATCTTAAAATTCGCAGGTATAAAAACGACAGGACAGTCTCAGTCCCATCTTCGTTTGAACATCCGTGTCGAGCTTGACTGCTACCTACTCCTGGTTGACAGAAGGCTACAGAAGGCTACAGAAGGCTACAGAAGGCTGCCAGAAGGTAACTTTGGTTACCAGAGGTTACACAAGGTCACGATATCAGACCCACAATTTTCTCTGAGGAAATGAGATTTATTCAGGAAAATTGGCGCTTTGAGTAATTGGTCTCTCGGAAGAACGCTGGATTCAGGGATCTACACTACGACGCCGGAAACAACTTGTGAGGTGTAGGCTTAGAGGTTGACTGATATATATTAGATGCCCTTATCAAAATATTCCGGCCTTATTCCTTTACAGCTGCCAACTATCTGTACTTAGCATGCGAGATAAGGCGCGCGATGCAAGCATCAGCTGTCAAGTCTATCAACTTAAAATAACACTCTTAAAAACGCACTTCAGGCGTATCTACCATGCAATCCACTCTATTGTGCAAGATCCAGTAGTCCTTATGAGGGTAGACTCGTTGATAGATATAGAAGGATAGCTCCTTTACTCCAAAGGACAAGTCTACCAATATCGGCGGCCAAGAACTAGGGCCGCTATTAGTTCGGTGTGTATCATCACCTACCGGTATAATCAAAATCTAGAATGAGACAATGGGCGGCAGTATTAGTCATATGCAGTGAATGTCCTAAGAAGTCAGCAGTCCGCAGCTTTCACCCAATGGATTGTTCCAAAGTCTCCCCCATTCTACACACAAGAAATATTAGGCATCTAATGGCTCTTTTATTAAATAGTTTAAATGGCAATCCCCTTTTGTCCTAAGTAGTCTACTTAAATAAATTCGAAGATGGGTAAGCATCAAGCTTATATTACAAGGTTCATAGTGAAGTACTATGATAGAGTATCCATAAATCAAGCTCGAGTCTGCTTGATAGTGATCTTCTGACCAGAAGAGATAGTGAACTTGTCACCCTTAACAGCCTTCCCGTTCACCTTGATGACACTCTTCTCAAGAGGAGTAGGTAAGGGTCGAGGAAGGTAGACAGTACCATTCGTGTTACCATTCTTAGGCCCGAGAACAGTCATCTGTAGAAGACCAGACTTGATCTTCCAATCGACCTCAACGTTTCCATGCTCAGTTGGAACTCGTCCCTTCGCCCACTCCAGACCCAAGGTCAGAGGCTTAACGTCCCATGTCTTGTAACCAGGTTCAACAGCTTGGACACCCAGAACATGTCGGCTCAGCTCGGCGGTTGGTCCAGAAGCCCAACCATGGCAGAGAGAGGTGACTACACCCAGACCAGGCGTACCATCGGGGTCCAGAGTCTCCCAGAAGCAGTTTGTGTAGTTGGCGTGTGTAGGGTTTGCCATGGGAGCCCAAAGACTCTCCAATAGACGTCGGACAATCACATCGTCATCGGACTCGAAGGCTGCGCGGAGATGATAGGCGGAAGAGTAAGGGCTGATCTTCTGAGCGAAACCAGCTTTGGCGGTGGCGTTGCTGAAGGCCAGAGGTCCAGCCTTGAGCTGAAGTTCCTTATTGAGAGTAGACAGCAAAGAGGTGGCTGAGATGTTGTGGCTCTGTGGAATGCCAGCGAGGATGGCGAGTGCGTTGGCGTCTTGGGCAAAACCAGTAGTAATCTCATTGGAGATAACATAAGCTTGGAGCTTATCGCTCCACAGGTTGGAGTGAATCGCCTTGCGCAAGTTACTGAGGCGAGTCTGATAGACAGTGGTGTTGACCCCAGCGTCCTTGAGCAGGGTATGTGTCTGCTGCAAGCTATAGGCATAGAGTGCGTTGAACTTGGAGCTTGCACCAGTCTGCGGGGGGTCATAGTAGTTCCAATCTCCAGTGAATGCCGCGTTGTCGACAGTGAAAAGACCATTCTTCAACTGGGAATGCGCCCAGTCCAGCATAGCTGTAGTGCGAGGCGCCCATTTCTTAGCAAACTTCAGGTCACCCAGGACCTCGTAATTCTTAGCAAGCGCATTCAGAAAATTGAACGAATAGCCAATGAGGCCAGTGATGTTGACGTCCAAAAGGTCCTTGAGAGGCTCCTGTTGGATCTTGGCGGTTGGGATGAAGAATCCAGGTGTTGCCTGATAAGATCCCAGGAGGTCCAGAGAGCCCTCAACGAAAGACTTTCCGTAGGTGCTGGCATAGGTCGAGCCAAGTGCAACATCGAGGTCGCCAGTGTATGCAATTCGGTCGCGCCTCGAGCCATCAACAATAGTATCGGCGGGGTTCGTTCCCATGAAGAAGTCCTTCAGGAAGCTAGGATCCGTCAAGTTGTTTGAGTAGATCTCAGTACCATCCAGAGTCGCTGCTTTGAGGTTGCGGAAGTAAGCGGAGTGACCAAGAGGAGCACCGAGGCCAAATGAGCCGTAAAACTTGGATGTCTGGCTAAAGTCGAGGACCGTCTTGTTGTTGACAAGAACTGAAATCTCGGTCATGTTCACCTTGGCATGCACAGAAACCCACTCACCGAGCTTTGCATCAGCAGAAGATGGGATAGAGCCGGACTTTGAAGCACCTGTAGCTGTGACCTTTCCCGTTTCCACGTCGCAAGTAACAACAATAGCTTCGTTGAGTGTGTCTGACAGAACCGAGAAACTAAACTCGCCAGTAACAGGCTTGACCTGGAAATCAAGCTGGTAGGTAGTCAACTGAGCGGCCGCAGCACTACCCAGAGCTTGAGGCGCAGAGCTTTCAACAAGAGATCCCTCGTCAGAAACCTGCCAGAAGTCCGGGATAGTGTCCTTGGGAATTTCGGTGAGCTGGGCAGTCCTGGCGCCCGTGAGCCAGATGCGGTTAAAGTCCTCGTCGGAGCATTCGAAACCTCCGGGCAGCTTGGTCAGGGCTGTTGTGTGAACGGTTGGTTTCACACCTACCTTTCTGAGACGTAGCTCTCCATGCGAAGAGAGATTCAGTTTCTGGTAGCGGAAAGCTCCCTGGACAAGACGGTTGCTGACAGTCTCTCGTTTCGAGATGTTGTATCGGTTTACACGATAGGTCTCCATGGCAGCTGCCAGAGGTAGAGGTCCATCACTCTGAGAAGATTGGAGTTAGTCTGTTGATACAATATCCAAGCGCTGCATATACATACCTGGTAGTTGCCGAAGGCAAACTTGGACTCTGCATAGGTGAGCTCAAAAACCGAGGTATCACCAGAGGCAGAGACAACCTCGAAGGTAGGATGACCCTCGACATTCTCGCCGTAGTCGAGGATCATGATTCCAGGATCCTTCCCATCAGATGAAAGGGACACAGTTCCTTTGGAACCGTATATGACTGCATTCTTGTCCGCCCTTGCAACTGGCCCAGCCAGTGCTGAACCTGCTGCAAGCAGCAGCGACGCCGTAGCTTGGAGAAGCATTAGGATGTATTTGTCTTAAAAGATAAACAATAAAAGGAAATAGTATAGTATTGATAAAGAAAGATAGTAGTTGAGATCAAGGTAAAAAAATGTTTTAATGAATGGTGTTGTATTGAAGATAATCAGTAGAGTGACTGTCTTTACTTGTATTTACACTTGTATCCGCACATCGGTATTACATCTTCCATCTCCAGATATTTTGCATGATGTAATGAGCCACTGTACGGAGTAAACCGAGCCCTTTCATTTAAGCTCTGACCTACTGTCTAGTGAAGGGCCAAGAAGTGGAGGTTAGTGTGTCTTGTAAACGAGGTTTTCGCAAAGAACGAGGTTCGTTGACGGAAACCCAAACGAGGAACGAGGCTCGCTCTCTTAGTCGGAAACCTAGCAAAGTGGGGTTTACAGAGTTTGATTCAAGTTTGAGTCAGTTTTCATTTTCTAGATCTGAGTACTGACTTGGCTATGTTCAAATTGCGTGTTGGGCATGGGATTCCTGAATTCTGATAAAATGTATCACCGAGTATACGTAAATCGGACCCGGTATTGTTTATTTAACATCATTGCTTTCGGCATATGGCTCGTCAGCCAATTAAGTGACTTTCACTCAATCGGTCTTTAGCTCAGATCAATCAGCACTAACTACCAAAGTCTCCAACTCCGGTCTTAAGGTTCTAAGCCACAGCTCCCCAAGGGCAGGATCTGCAGAGGCGTTACGAATTCTCGGTCTTTTCCCCTTTGTCTGTCATGATTCGTAAACAAAGTCGCTCCCCTACCGAAGAGCGAAGTTGCTCAGCCCGCCAAGCTGTCATGCGTTGCGTGTCATATCTCGGTGTTTTAGCTTTGACCGCCGGCTTCAATGCCAAGCTGTCCACCTAAATTAGCCTACGCTAGCCCTCTGCCGTAGCCCCCCGCGTGCCATATATTACCTACCGTACTCTGCATCTCCATCTGCCGAGTTTCTATGCTTCTTTTGGTAAATCCGATCATACCATGTCGAAATCAAGATCTCAATCTCCGTCTAAGGGTGAGGCGTCGCACGAGACTGACAATGTCTTGGACGTTCCTTGGGATGCACCACCTCCTTACGAGTTGCATTCTTCTGGATCTGTTCTCGCAAGCTCATCGCGCGTTAACGGTATGTACCCTTCTTGTCCTGAGGCTATCGTGATACTGATTGCGCCAAGACCATGGAGGGGTCGACATTGAGTTCTCATCGCTGCACCCCGATGAAGTCAATCGCCTTCTTCCTCCCGCCAAAGCCCAAGACTTTGAACCTGCACCAAACAGCAACCTTTCCGCCGCTGTTCCCTCTGGTCCCTGCCCAGCTCTCAATGTCGTTATTCAAGTTGTTGGCAGTCGAGGTATAGTCTGACGTCCTTCACATATTATTCTAAAACTAACAGGTTTAGGCGATGTTCAACCCTTCATTGCCCTCGGCGTCGCTCTACAGCGATACGGCCATCGCGTACGATTAGCGACTCATGATAACTTTACAGACTTTGTCCGCTCATCTGGTCTAGAGTTCTACCCCATCGGGGGAGACCCTGAAGATCTCATGGCTGTAAGAATATCGACCGTTCATCTGACAGCCGAGTGCTAATTGCATGGCAACAGTACATGGTCAAGAACCCCGGATTGATTCCCTCGATGGAAAGCCTTCGAGGTGGCGATATCGGCCGAAAGCGCGTCATGATCCGTGACATGCTGAGAGGCTGTTGGAGCTCTTGTGTTAGACCGGACCCCGTATCGAATCGTCCCTTTGTCGCCGATGCTATAATTGCAAACCCACCGAGCTTCGCACATGTCCACTGCGCGGAAGCGTTAGGTATCCCACTTCACATGATGTTCACGATGCCTTGGACAGCGACGAGGTCATTTCCTCATCCTTTGGCCAACGTCCAATCCCAGAATATGGATCCCAGGGCTTCTAATTATCTCAGTTATGGCGTCGTTGATCTGATGACATGGCAAGGGTACGATCCGATAGCGAACTTTTAGTTCCTGGTACTTATGCTAACCGCCACAGGCTTGGAGATGTCATCAACTCGTGGAGAGTTAGTGACTTGCACCTGGAGCCCTTGGCTGCCGCTGTTGGCCCCGACATCATTGACCTCATGAAAGTACCATATACTTATTGCTGGTCACCAGCTCTAGTTCCCAAGCCAAGTGACTGGGGAGACAGCATTGGTAAGACTCCTTCAATACACACGTTGATGAATAGCGAGTATTGACAGACCCTACCAGACATTTGTGGATTCTTCATGCGAGATGAGCCCTCCTATACACCTCCCCAAGAGCTCGCAGACTTCCTGGCAGGGGGAACACCACCAGTATATATAGGCTTTGGAAGTATTGTCATTGATGACCCGACGGCCCTAACAAACATCATAAAAGAGTCATGCAGGGCTGCAGGAGCCAGAGTTATTATCTCTCGAGGCTGGAGCAAACTAGGCGGAAATGACCCCAACACCGACTCTATTTTCTACTTGGGTGATTGCCCTCATGGTATGTAGTACACCCCAGAGTCAGCAGTCTATTCTCTAACCTTTTGATAGAGTGGTTATTTAAGCGCGTCGCAGCTGTTGTCCATCATGGCGGCGCAGGTACTACGGCCTGTGGCCTTGTCAATGGTCGACCGACTACCATTGTGCCATTCTTCGGCGAGTAAGTTTCTTCTCCACTCACATCCTGAAACAGTTGTAGTAACATCTTCATAGCCAGCCTTTTTGGGGAGGTGTTGTTGCGTCCAATGGAGCAGGCCCACAACCCATCGCCTACAAAAGCATCTCTGTGGACAAACTCAGTTCCGCTATCCGATTCTGCCTCAGTCCGGAGGCCCAGACTGCTGCCAACAGGATTGCATCGCAGATGAGGCAGGAGAGAGGTGTTGAGACAGCAGTGAGCTCTTTTCATCGACATCTACCAGTGGCTAGCCTCACTTGCGAGCTCATACCACATAACGCTGCTAAATGGCAGTACGTTGGTAAGGCAAAGAAGGGTGACAAGGGCCAGGTTAGGGTATCAAACGCAGCCCTGAAAGTTCTTCTGGACGCCAAGAAAGCCAAGTTGACAGACTTTGAACCGTGAGTTATTGTCAATGCACGTATTTCCAACGACACTGACTTACGTATTTAGACTTCGATCGAAGGAATACCATGTTGAAAATAAGCGATGGGATCCCCTAACAGCTGGCGCCTCGTCGGTTCTAGGCACCATGACAGACTTTACCTCTGCCCTGGGCGGTGCATTCATTGACCCCTTCAAAGACATAAAGCGTGTCCGACCAGATGGTTCTCATCGCTCAGCAGGCACAGCGACTGCAGTCGCAAGCGGAAAAGCTCTGCAGGGCATGACAACCGCTGTGGTGAAGGGGTCGCTCGTAGATGTCCCATTGGCATTGGCTGAAGGACTTCGCAACACGCCGCGGCTGTATGGAGAAAAGGTCCAGGATCATGGTCCTGTGACAGATTGGAAGAGCGGCGGCACAGTTGCAGCAAAGGTATGTACCGCTACCTCTGGAGTTGGAAATGGATACTAACATGAGTCAGAACTTTGGGGTTGGCTTCTACGAAGGCATGACCGATATTGTGACGAAACCCATGAAAGGTGCCAAAGAAGAGGGTGCACTGGGTTTCTTTAAGGGAGTTGGAAAGGGGTCCCTCAACCTCGTTGCAAAACCAGGCAGTGGTAAGTCTACAATGCATCTTTAACTCTTGTTACATGTGAGCTAACAACGCTTTAGCAATGTTTGGATTGCTTGCATACCCAGCCCAGGGAGTGTACAAGAGCGTGAAGGGCATGAAGAGGAATAGGGCAACGGAGTTGGTGGCAGCTGGTAGGGTTGAATCTTTGACGGACAGGCACGATGGGTCATTGCAAGCAGACGCCAGTCAAGTTGTTAGGCGATTTCAGGAATTAACAATGTAGATCACTTTACTTGGAGTATACTTGGTTTTATTATATATGGTTAAATTATTCTATTTTACTATGTTTCTGTGGATCACTCTCTTCTGTATTTTAATCTTGCTTGATTCCTTTGTAGCTAAATGAAAAATAGTTTTTACGCCTCTGTTTGCCTATGGGTATAGGGTGAGTGCTTCCCCACTTGGGCCTCGAGGCTCTTAAACGAGTTTCCTCGTTTATCGTTTATTAGGTTTGAGAAGAACGACGTAGTGGGTCCGGTGCCCCTAGGTGAGATCCACAGGTATTTAGCTCCAACGCCAGTACCAAAAGAGGGCAACACTTTCACCCTCCTGATTAATATTTTGATTCATCACTGACGTTACAACATTATTCTTTTCTGCCCTGAAATGCTGCTTTTGAACGTCTGAAGTCAAGAGAATTTATTACAATCTTCTCTGCCTATAAAAATTGGCTACTCTACTTAATTATCGACTCAACATTAACTCCAAGTCTCTCAACACTCGTGACTTGGCTTCCAACCGTTACTACAACATCAATCTGGTTTCCACCTACAGAGAAGCATCTTAGACGGACTCCTTACCATCTGTATGCTCAATAATTGTCGAAGTCTTGCCCTCAGCTCGAGCTGAATGCATACCAACACCACCACTAGGGCCATCAAAAATCCACGCAATCTCTTCCAACGAAGGTCCCTTTGTCTCCGGGAACACGAGATAGACTCCAACAAATTCAACCATGACCCAACCAACGAAGATGATGTAGAATTTCCAAGTTATATCTTTGAGTCCAATAGGCACGACAAAGGTTGAAAGCATCATGAAGCAGAACTGGACAAAGTAGAAAAACGACAGTCCCTTGGTTCGCATACGATAAGGGAGGATCTCGGGGATGTAAAGTCCAAGATTGCCGTTGAAACCAAGATTATAAGCAGGTGAAAAGAGGTAAAGGAACGCAACGACAGTATACGCGGCAGCTTTGTTGGTGTTGTCCTTGGCGAATACGGCACTTCCTGCAGTGATGCAAATATCGATGACCCAGATGGCAGCAAGTGACCACAGGAAAAGCTTGCGGCGGCCAACCTTTGCCGGCAACGTGGCGAAGTAAATGGCACTGAACCAAGAGAGCATCTGGTTGGTAGCATTGATAAGAGTCTGCTGGAGATCCGAGTTGAGTCCAACGGAGTGCAGGATTGGTGAAAGATAATATGACACAAAGGCATTGCCAGACATCTGTGAGCAGATAGCTGCCCAGATCATGATAAACATGCGCCTGCGGTTACCAGGTGTACTTCCCAGGTCCTTGAGGAAAGCAAACATATTGTTTTGACTGGAAGCCTCTGCACTCAACGTCTCAAGGATCTCAGTATACTCAAACTGGACCACGGGGTCAGTCGAGTCACCCTCGCCATGGTACTTGGCGAGCATCTGAAGTGCCTCATCGTTACGACCCTTGCTGACGAGCCATCTGGGCGACTCTGGGACAAACCAGACAAAAAGAAGCTGGATGATGGAGGGAAGGCCCTGCAGGGCTGAAGGAATACGCCAAGATGCAGTGCTGTCAATGCGGAATGTACCAAAAGTGCACCAACCGGCAATGATGGATCCGACAGAGTAAAAGGTGAGAAACAGAGCTGTAGCCGTACTTCGCTGAGCCGGGTGCGCAATCTCTGTGATGTAAGGAGCGCCAACTCCAGCAACGACAACGCTGCCTGCGCCGATGATGACTCGTGAGATGATGAACATTGCAATATTCATAGCAGCGCCCTGTATAGCCGCACCGATGCAGCAAAGAGCAGCGCCAGTGGCGAGGCCCCATCTTCGTCCAAAGGTATCGGCCGCGGGGGAGATGAGAAAAGTGCCTAGGATTCCACCGAGGGGATAGGCAGCGTTGAAGAAACCGAGCATAGCTCCTGTTGGAGTTCCGAAGTAGGTCTGCCAGTGGGTGACGGACTGCAGACCATTCATCATACTCCCATCAAAACTAGATATCACATAAGTTTTAGTCTGGCGAATGAATGAATCTGCCTGGAGTGGACTTACCCTTGGGAAAAGATGGACAGAAGTGGGATCATCATGAGAAAGTTGAGAGTGCGCAGATTGGGTGATTTCCACCAACGCCTGGTGTCAACAGGCGATGGAGGCAGAGCCATGGTGGCAGCTACTTCTGGTGAAGCCATTGAGCATACAAGAAATACTGAAGCAGATAGATGAAGGTTGATGCAATGCCAAAGTCAGAAGAAGTCTGGATTGGACGACTGGGATGAGAGAAGGAGTTTGATGATGGCTCCAGGTCCAGGTCATGGCTATATACATCCTCTCGCTCGCCACGCCCTGTACTCGGGACCACTTCGACCGAGACCAGCCCCCCTCGACCCATTCCCACGGGGCATTGGGGAAAATCTGGGGAACGCTAGTAGGTGTTCTGGACCATCACGTGGGACATGGATTTCAGCACCTGCGCCGCCATTTAAGGGCCAACAAGCCCCGAAATTTCTGTAGCTTAAATGCAACCTTGACGGCGAAACAAAGACCGAAAGCATGGCCTCGTATGTTTAACTCCCCCGGAAACAGCAAAAAGCGGAGAAGGAAAAATGAATGACTGATTGTTTAGATGTGAGAGGTGCAAGCAACGGAAAGCAAAGTGCGACCGCCGATTACCGGCCTGTGAACGCTGTGAGAAGGCAAAGGTTGAGTGCGAATATGGTGGGAGGCGGAAACCGGGGTTTCCTGCTGGGCATCGTCAGATGTTGGAGGACAAGATCGGTAAGCTCTATAGTTTTCTACTCATTCCCTCTCTCACCTTAGTCTCTGTAAGGTTGGGTGACTCTCAGCTGACCGTTGGACCTCCAGAAAGGCTGGAGTCCGAGTTACGTGCCATTCGCACCACGCCGAGAACAAGCACATCAACTGATCAAGCACCTACACAAGACGTTGTAATCGAAGCCGAGAACAAACACCCCAATGACCAACCCTCGCAAACCTTTCGTTCAATGCCCGTCGGTGAAGCATCACCTACCTTCGAGCGCACTCGCAGAGTCACAGAACGCAGACCTCCAACAGACCTCGTCGTTTCTCTCGCTTCTCTATACTTTCGTCACATCCACCCATGGTTTCCCTTCCTAGACGTGCAGCGCGTATGCGCAGATATGGGCTCTATGGATGAACCCGCGTTACTCTACTACGCTCTTTTCGGGGTTACACTTCCGTACTCGTTCGACTCTCGTCTTGACCAGGCCTCGAGCGACTCATTTTGGAAATACTCCAAGCGAAGCATATTTGTTGACGTGCTCGAGGAGCCCTCATATAGCTCGTTAGAAGTACTCACCGTGCTTGTCTTAGATCTTTCGGGCATGACACATGGGCCTCAGGTCTGGGGTCCCTTGGCCGTAGCTACGAAGCTTGCTGTACAGCTCAAAAATACTGATGGGTTAGTCTTTCGCACCTCAACGGAGGCCGAAAGCAGTGAATCGCTTAGCAAAAGTGATGGTATTTTCCGACAGCGGTTATTCTGGGCTATCTACGCTCTCGACTGTACCATTTGTATTACTACCAACCATCCCTCGACCTTGAGCGACGATCACGTCCGCCACTTCCTACCTGCGCGACAACAAGTCTGGCGAGAGAACCTGGCAGAGGTAGACGATGCGTTGCTTACTCCCGCCTCTGTCTTCAGCTACCAATTAGAGCTATTCGATCTTTCTCGAAGAATTCACAGAGTCGGAGCAGAATACAGCACCCTTTACAACAATCAAGAGCTGGAGTCGACCTGGCTGAGCGAGTTTCATAATACCTCAGCTGAACTCAATTCCTGGATGGAGACACTTCCCTCTCGGCTGTTCTGGCATAACCATAATGTTGTCGAGGATCGGGTCCCAAGCGCTATCCGGCCAGCTACTTTTATGCTGTATGGATACTGTTACGCCTTGGATATCTATCTCAATGGCTTTCTCGCCATACCATGCCATTTCAATTTCCAGTCCGATTCGCATCATGAGATACGTCGCCAATGTTTAGAGCGATGTCTCAACAGTGTGCAAGCCTTGTCTCAGATCGTCACAAAAGTGGCTGACCAAACTGTCGATAAACTCGGCTGGCCTTTTGCTTGGTCTGTCTGGGTGGCCGCTCGCTTCTTGACTGCGCAGAGATACTTCACAGGAGAGAGCGATCCCGAGGCCATGGCAAAAGTCTCACTTTTCACGACGTTTCTCAGTACCATGGGTCGCTTTTGGCAGATCAGCGCTAGCTATGCGAGAATGATGCGTCGAGCAACATCTGATCTGGACGCAGGCACTGAGCCGGGACAAGGGACAATTCTCCAGCTTATGGCCGATCTTCGAGTCCCGACATCTCACGTGGAGGATCAGTTTAGACCAGACTCAATGCTACACGGCATGATTAGTCCAGGACAGTCTGTTTCAACGTATGATAACCCCAGCTATATGGACGTTGAGAGACTGGACAATATTCTTCCAGTTTTCTCTGATGATCCGTGCTTTGATATGTCTCAAGATCAAGACAACTGGTTTCGCATGCCGTTGTTTGCCTCGTCAGCATACCAACAGTTCAATGCGCCGGAGCAGGAGTGAAACTCAATCTCGGGCTTAAGATATCGACTTTATAGTGACTCTAATAAATATCTACTTTCCCTAAGACCTTGTCCAAGTGAAACTCATGTTCTCTGAGCTTTTCTCAACCATTCCCGGCCACCCTGGCAATTTCACATGCACAGAGATTGACTCGTCTAGTCCCTCAATACCCAACGTGACTCGTGTCTCTCCATCTAAAGAGCTCCAGCCAACCTTAGCCAGCACCATCTTTCCCTCCCTGTAGAACGGAACTGTCGCTTCAAGAGAGGTATAAAGACCCAGGCGTGGAGCAAACTCCAACTCCTGCCATCCTGCCTTTGCAGGCCGTATCCCCGCAACCTCGGCCAAAAACTCATAGATAGGAGCGCTTCCCCAAGCATGGCAGTCTGAGCGGTGCGAAACATCGTCCTCTTCCCAGGTCGTCAAGCCTAGCGATATCTGTTGACGCCATGGCTGCCAAAGAGCATGAAACAACTCGTCATACAAAGAACCTCCTGCAACACTAATGGCTCGAAGTGTGTAGAAGGACATGGAGATAGATGTCTTGACAAGTGGCGCACCACTTTGAGGACTTCCCAGGGCGCGCCTAAGCAATATCTGAGCGCTACTACCACATACAGCACCACTGAGAACTGCCCAGACCTGGTTATGTTGGCTAAGGTCAGTCTTAGGGTCTGAGCAAGCGGCAATACTGTCGGTAAAGTATTGCCCATTAAAACAGTGACGTTTAACCGCATCAACGACTAGTCCGGCTCGATGAGAATACTCATCTGCAAGAGACAATCGACCTGCACACTCCAACTGCAACTTGGCGGCTAGTTTGAGGGTATACGCATATAAGCTGTTGGTGTATGTCGAAATACCGGAATTGGCTGCTGATGGAGGAATACCATAAGGCCTCCACTGCTCCGCCCAATCATGAAAGTTCCAAACACCTTTCTCATTTCCTAGACTTACAAGATCCAGTCTATCATCAATACGTGCATGGAAGAATCCCAGCACAGCATCAACTACAGGCAACAGAGGCCGAACAAACGTCTTGTCTGCATAATAGAGAAAGTGATCGTGCAGCATGCAGATCCAGTAAAGAGAGAAGTGAGGGATGATCTGCAATTGAGTCGACGGTGCTCTACTAGCGGTAAGTCCGATACGAGGCTGAAAGGAGCTATGAAGCTGCACGATTGCCTGTCTGGCCAAACGATCATCCCCAGATACATGATAGGTAAAAAGGCAGGAGCTTCGTGTGTCCATAGCGTATTGGAGTTGTTCGTAAAAAGGGCAGTCCTCGTAGCAATCATGCATGCAGTTTTGTAAAGTTCGAACACTCGTGTCATATAACGCTCCCAAAGTTCCGTCATCTGAGGTCGTGCTGATCCTTGACAATACGTCCAATGGGTAGTTCACAACGTCCATATCGATGCCGCGCATAATCAGATCTGAAGATCCAGTTTCGATATTCAGTCTTATAAATCGGAAGGTGCGCCAGTGGAAAGGCATGTATACTTCCTCAGTGTCTTCTTCATTGTAGTAGCCCAGACGCGGGTTTCCGTCTTTTCCCTGAAAAGTGTAAATATCCTTGGGGCCGATTAGGAACTTGCTTGTGTCGCATCGGTTTCCCTTGCAGCGAAGATATGGAATCAGCACTGGGGTGTCTTCATAGCTTTCAGAGTATGTTATCGTAAGGCAAGCCCTTCCAGTTTCCGGACGGACAAAGCGGAAACGAATAAAAGCAGTGGTATGAACGGGAACCTCGAGGTCTAGTTGATGACTTGATCGGGCGGGGAGAATGATGTTACTATCTCCGGATTGGTTGTTGGTCAATGCTGCGTTCCAAGTGTCCTGGTGTAGGCAGCTCTGAACGTTGTGAATAGCACTGAAATAAGACCTTTGGCTCCTCATCGGCGGAATGAGACGGGGCGATAGTTTCCACGGCGCCGTGACGCCTGTAGAGTTTTGGAATCGCAGTAACACCGCCGAAATCCACTCCAACGGCGTATCGCGTGATGCCGAAACCAATTCGTATACGTGAAGAAAGTCGTCCTCCTCCTCGTCGATGCGAAGAGTCACATTGTGATCTATCGCCGTTTGCCAAAGCTCACTGCTTCGAATCTGAGGTGACCAGACTTCATCATCAACAGTAGTCGCAATCTTTACACCACCTGTTCCCAGGCGTGGAAAGCTGGTACCGTACGAAGTCCCATGGAAGAGTCGGAGGACATGAATCGCAATATTATTCTCTCCCAGGCGCAAATACGGGCTGATGTCGACCTCATCGTAAAACCAGAGACTCGCATCTCCCTTAACAGGGCCATATGCGACCAATTGCTTGTTAACGTATAGCTTGTATCGTGTATCGGCCGTGATCTGAATAGGAAGAGATGTCGGTATCTCCGCATTGACAAAGAATGTCTTGCGGAAATGTACGAACCGGCCGGCGGTAGACGTGGCCTTCTCGAGGAAAGCAGAATTCCACATCCACGACGTGTCGAATTGTTCGGCCGCCATTGTACAAGTTACCTCGAGTTGGTGGCCGAGGTGTGACAGAAGAACTAAGAAAACAGCCTTTGGAGGGCTAAGATAAACAAACAATTGCTCATTGATTGTTGAGCGCAATTTTATCATGGCAAAACTCAACGACCCCACGTCAGACTGGGTGGGCTTCGGATCTTGTCAGGCCGAGACATGGCAAGCGAGCGGGTTGACATAGACCGGTTCAGCCGACCCATTTTAGATCCCATGCTATGTAAATTGTTGCCTCGGGAATCTTTTTAGCGAGATCATACAGCCGGCAAAGGCTCATGATTTGATTATTAGATAATTGTTTCTTGAAAGTTCGAGCCATATAGGTGGAGAGATGCTATATTAAACCGTTTCATACTGGAACAACATCGTATTGAGTCCCTGCAACAAAATCTTGCCACGATGTAGTTAAGCTCCTAGTAGGATTTGTATCACGCCACTTCCAATATTCAAGACAAATCGTGCTTGCCAAACTGACATTCGCGAATCCATGGCGGTCCTTTCGCCTAAACCAATTCAACGCACGCATCTTGTGCTCATCGCTATAGCATTCACTCGCGACAACCATGCAAGGCCACAGAACGATACATCCGTCGAGATCAGTAGCAACATCTTCAGCTGCTTCAAGATGAGCCAGTGCTTCAGACACAATATCTTGTAGCTGCCCTGGAGGCTTATGACGGATGCGTCTTTGGAAGTGTATTATTGTGGCGTAGTGCCAAACAGAGGCGTAGTGTTGATTGATGAAGTTGACTTTATTACTGCGGAATTGATTGTGTTGAGTAGTTGGGGTGACTTGCAGATAGATCTGAAGTTCTAGTTGGTCGATTAGAGCGAGATCATTTTCGGTATCTTGTTTCGAAAGCATGTTGATCTGAGAAATTATACCCACGAGAGCCTTTGTAATACTGTGTTGTTTGGAGAGATAGTCCTCGGTGGCGGGGAGTTGCGATAACATATCTGCAAGGTCATCCTGTGTCTCAACATCACCTAAAACAACGAGACAAAGACATTGCAGAACCACAACGTGTAATTCAGATCCCGCATCAAGACCCAGATGAAGTGCCCCTTGTACTATTATTCTCAGTGCAGCTTGTATATGAGTTCTCCAGTTGCGAGGCTGCCCCGTCATGGTGTCGTGCATAATACACATTGCAATAGCAGCGAGAACAGAAGTATAGTCCATGCGCTTTGGCTCTGAAATGGACTCTTGTAGATTTTGCAGGGCTACCTGGGCATTCCACGCTGATCGCGTATTCGTCTTGTCGTGCCGTAGGGTATTCAGATTGTGCGCGGCGGCAGCACAGACACCATGCAACACAGCCATGTGGCTCTTGGAAGTGCTACGGAGTCCTTCGGAAGCGAGACGAAGATATATAACTCGGAAAGGATTGTCCACTGCGTCAATTGGTTCCATGTTTCTACACATGAAGACTAGCCAGTGATGGATCAGCTCAGTCTGTTGTCGAGACATGGAGAAAGGGTCAAGACTGGTTTGTGGCGAGGGCGCTTCATGCCAGGAATTGAATGGGGTATCGCTGAGTTGCAAGTAATCTATTGACGAAGGGTCCTCTAGTGGAATTGCTTCAGCGAAATGGGGGTCGTTTTCCACGTCAAGCGGGAAGAGTCCGGTTTCTGTCCATGATGACACTTGTGACTCAAGGTCGCAAGAGCTCGGGCCAAGGAACCATTCTGCTGAGAAAAGCTCATCCAGCACCCGATCATCATTTTCATTAACATAATCATGAATCGACGTGGTAGCTGGATCCGTAAGCGTACCGAGTATGGTGATATCTAATGGCGGTTGATTGCTGAACTCTGGTACTGAAGGTTGACTTGCATCCATCAACGACTCATTAGAGGAGGGCGTGTAAGAATTCTCTGCTGCAGCTTCCTCCACCAGTCCTTGATCTGCCTGGCATTCTTGCGCATCAAGTTGCTGTTGTCCCGGCGACTCGTAACCCGTGCTCTGCACAACGCTAAACACCGAAAAGGGACCAAAAGTCTGTGTCTCATGGCTAGCCTCAGTATAACAGCATCGGTTGATCATATCATCTAGGTCGTCTGACGGTATTTCTACGGCGTCTGTATCAAGGTCGATAAGGACTCTGAATGGAGTTTCCTTCTGGTTGCTTTTCCATGTAAGACGAACTCCATAGCCCTCGCAGATTCGAAGTGCTTTGGTACATCGATTGCAGACAGGTTGCACCTCGTCACATTTCACTCTGCGGGCCCGACACGTCCAGCAACCTGTGAATGTCTTGGACTTCTTTCGCATGATGTAAATTGTTGGTTCTGCAGCTGGCCGTGTTGATGTCGGTGTTTGGTATTGCGAGTAAAAGTCTCAACTATTATTCAATGATAGTAGCAACCAAGTGCAGTTACAGATGAATGGCGACGATATTCTTGTCTTCGAGTTGTTGATAGATAAGGCGGGGCAACTGGGTTGTTGATGCGAAGTCCTCTTAGCTGTTATGCTTATCGGCCTCCGCGGACTGTGCCTAGTGTTAGATGGGGTATCGCCTTTCCCGATATGGAATAAATTCGCTGGCAAAAATTACTCGATTGATATGCAGTCTCACCGTGGCAGTTTATGTACGTGTTCAAAGGTAATTCATTACAACTTGCCCGCTGCAAGCGTCTGTGCAGCATTCATCAAGGCCGCTCCAGTCGACGAAACCCTCTCAAGACTCAAGCTCATAATCTCAACCACATTTCCCCACGGGTCCTGGGTATATATCCCTTTATGTCCCTCGAGCCCAAACCTCGAATAATCCATCCACCCTCCCACCGTCCTCCCACCCTCATCTACAATTCTCTTTGCCAGCATTTCAGGGTTTCTATCCGTTACACAGATATGGAAAAAGCCAGCCCTTGTATACTCAAAATCCTCGTCTCGGGGTGTTGGCCGCGGGTCGATAAACTGAAAACATTCGATACATACGCCGTTGCCAGTTGTAAGAATGGCGAATTTGAGTTCTTGGAGTGATGGTGGGTATGAGACGAAGATTGTCTCAAATGGGGTTGGGTCTTTTGCTTTGATGCAATGCTGGATATCACTGATAACCTCAAAACCGAGAACATTCTTATACCATTTGACGAGTCCATCGATATCAGTGCAGGAAACTGCTATATGATTGATTGGACGGTTTGTTGGTTGCTGCAAAAGTTTAGACAACCACTTCTCCATACCGTAGTCTTTTCCGAGAGCAACGTACCAGTTGAGACATCGTGGGCACTAACAAAATGGTAAGAGTTCTGTTTGTTTTATCGAGTTGCTTGATAGGAATTATATTTTAAAGGCAGTTAGCCTTGCTTATATATTATAAATTGCTTACTTTATTTATTCGCCCATCACCACGGAGCCTACCTGCCTAACTGCTCGATGTGAATGAGTTTTTGGGACGAACGTCTTGAGCCTATCCATCCGAAAGAGGCAATCCTAAACGATTGGGCTCGCCTACAGGTTGGTCTCCTGTACAAGGTGCCCGCGGGCTACCGATGCGGGGTCTGGGGTGATAGAAGCCTTGCGGACTCCACTGAGTATAGGACCGTCGTGACTGATTACCCGATATCATTAACGAGAGGTTTGTGACGGGCCTCCGCTCTGGAGCAGAATCACACCGTAAAATACATTAGATAATGAAATGTGTAATGCGGACGAGGCAATGCTGTCGAGAAATGTTAGTTCTCCGCTACAATGAACTCTGGATAACATAAAAAGCACATTGGAGGCAGAGTATTATCTGCCTATGCAATTAATTAGGGACAAAAGGCAGGCATTATACTAATGACGTTGATATGAAATATCTTGAGCATGAAGAGCATAAGTGTGGATTCGTAGAACGATCGAGGTTACTTATAGACTTGCGACTAAGGCTGCCCCTTTGATGAGCTTTTGGGTCTCCTCCTCACAGAAAATAAACATATCCAGAGCTTCCTTGACCATGCGAGCCGCTTCCGGGTCTCCGTTCATAAAATTCTCCAACGCTTTGCCTTCATCAATCAATAAATCAACCGTCAAATCCTTTGCAGACCATTCTTTTCCTTCATTCAGAGTGGCATCAAGATGTCGAGTGAGCAGTTCTCCTAGTCTTGGCGAAGGAATAGGTACATTTTCAGCATAAGGATGCTTCAAACAGGCTACCTTAAGAGCAGCGGGCAGTGGAACTTCTCCAGGTGTTAAAGTCTTAAGCTCCTCCAATAGATCCTGGGAAATAGTTGCAGAATGGCAGCCGAGTTCAGCCGAGGCAAGGACTTCTCTGTACGAGCGAAAGCTATTGCTGTGAGCTGGGATGAAGTTGATATATATAGAGGCGAAAGTTCTTACCCAGCATTCTTAATTAATGGCTGCTCTTTGCCAGTTTTAGCAAACAAGGTCTTATACGCTTGAACCATCTGAGCGATACGATGGGAGAACGGGTGCTCCAATGCAGGATCCTGCACATCGGGCCACAGAGATGGGTTCAGGTGAGTTCGTATTTCTGAAGGACTACAAGTCAGCTAAGCCAACATGAAACAAATATGTCACGGGCTGTCTTGCCGTTGTAATATGGGCTGATGTATAAGCAACCCGCCTGGCTGCACGCCACAGCCTGAACCACGCTGAACACGCCGGTTCCCAAGGTCGGGATGCCTTCATCTTGAAGAATTTTGGCAGCATTCAGTCCAGGACCCGTAGCCATGATCTTGATACAATATCTGTTCTTTGGGATCCCAGCCTTCTCAAACTCGGATACGTACAAGCGTGCATGATCCAGAGTCTCTTGGAGATTGTATGCAGCTGACGGGCTCGTTTGAACCAAGACGCGGCCTTTGATCAGGTTGATGTTTCTTTTGCAGAGATGAACGGCCTGTGACAGTTAGGATTAGGAGAATGATGCTACGAATATCTGTGTTCTTACCAGTCGTGAGCATATCGCAAGAAGCCCCTGGTTCTGAAGCTCGAGCGCTGTGGCTTTGATCAAGTCTGCATTTGATGGATCCTGGAGAGCTAGGGACAGCCAGGCCGGATTGCATGTTTGATCGTTGGGAGTAATTGGTAGAGATCGTATGAATTCGGTATTGAGCGAATCAACATCAATATTGACAACGCAGTGTCTTAGTAATGGATCAATACAAAAGTGCATATCAAAGACTAACTCGTTTTCTCGACTTCATGCAAGAAGCTATTCTCGATTTGGGAAGCCATGATTCTGGACGTTTGGGATCACGAATAGTATCGGGGTAACTGGAATTGTAAAGTCATGAGAGCTCTTTCTCTTTGTTTCTTTCTTTCATAGTTAGATACAACTTCTTATAGTGATCTTCCTGCCGAGGTTCATCTCTTCTCAAATCTGGGGAGAGCAATTGCCGATTCCGCAGTAGTCTAATAGCCGTTGATGATCAGAACCAAGTACAACAACAATTGCAGAAGCCATGTGAATGCCCCCAAAACAGGTTAGCTGCATAGTTGTGGATCTCGCTATGGACTGCCTAAATTGGGGAGTTGGTGGAGTGGAATAGATAGCGATACCCGTTTTAGAGCCTTGAGTAGAAGTCAAGGATATACCATCACTGCGACGGCCCAGACGAAAAAGGCTATTACAATAACATATTGCATGCTCGGTCCTTCTTTCCCTTCCACCTTCGGACTTGATTGTGAGATCGCTTCGAAAGATACTATAAGCGGCCCAAAGCAGGTAATTCCGACAGCCGCGGCAATCCACATCATGACTCCATAGGCAGACCTCCAAATCCATCTTGGGATAAGAAACAGTCTTTGAGCGCTGCTCCGACCTATAATATATATTTCTTCTATTTCATAAATAATATAATGAAGTTGCAAGCTCCTCGCAAACATATCTTCCGACTTTTGAATTGTCTTTCATTTTTATTATACGTCACCTTCAGCAAATGACAGTAACCATTTCTTCGCCGCCCACGCAGTGGACAAACGAGCCCGTTGACGTAGCTATCGTCGGCGGGGGCCTCAGTGGTCTTGCAGCTGCTAAAGACCTCGTCGCTGCTGGCAAGTCAGTTCTTGTCCTCGAAGCCCGAGATCGAGTCGGCGGAAAAGTCTACGACGTGGAGGTGAAGGACGGGAATGGTCACAAAGTCGAAGCCGGAGCTGAGTTCGTCTGCAAGAACCACAAGAGGTTGCTTAATCTGGCCAGTGATCTGGGCATCAACACGTTCCCGACATATATCGAAGGCAATATGCTCATGTGGATACCGAATGAGGGTCGTCTATTGTACGATCCTGCCAAGACGCAAGGAATGCCGCCTTTGTCTGAAGAGAATATAGCGACTCTGGCAGATATCACAATCCAGCTCAATGAGATGGCTAGTGAAATCGACGTGCATCAGCCTTGGACTCATCCAAAGGCGAAGGAATGGGATCGTCTCACGCTGTCTTCGTGGCTGGATGGCTTTGTTCACGACGGCACGGCCCGAGGAGTGATTGATATGACAAACAGGGCTATTATGTCGGCAGAATGCGAGGATGTTTCACTGTTAAGCGCTGTTATCAACGTTGCACGAACTGGAGACCCAGAAACAAAAGGCCGAATGGAGATGTTGACCAACATCAAGAATGGATCTCTTGAAGAAAGAATCGAAGGTGGACCACAGAACATCGCCATCAAACTAGCTGACCGCCTAGGGAGTGACAGAGTCCGCCTTCAGGCACCTGTTCGACAGATCCTCCAGAACGACGCGGGGTACTTTGTTGTCGGTGATTCATTCCGTGTTCATGCACACAAGGTTATCATCGCCGTTCCACCCACGCTTGCAGGTCGTATCGTCTACCAGCCTCCCCTCCCCGCCGCACGAGATCAGCTTTGTCAGCGTGTACCAATGGGTTCAATCGGAAAAGTCATTGCAATTTACAAGACCCCATTCTGGCGCGACCAAGGTCTCAGCGGTGAAGTCGCGAGTCTCGAGGGTGTCTCACAGTCTACATTCGACAGTTCTCCCCCTGATGCAAGCTTCGGTGCTATGATGGGATTTCTGGAAGCCAACGAGATGCGGAGACTCGATGATGCCTCTGAAGAAGAAATCTTTGCTGCTGTGACGGAGGACTTTGTCAGATACTTTGGTCCCAAGGCGAGAGAGGTCCAGTCATGGGTTCTTCAGAGATGGGATAACGAGGAGTTTTCGCGAGGCGGTCATACTGGATTATTCCCGCCAAATGTCTGGACTCAGTTCGGGGCTGCGCTGACAAAGCCGGTTGGAGGGATTTATTTTGCTGGGACTGAAGCGTCGAGCTATTGGGCTGGATTTATGGAGGGTGCTGTCATTGCTGGTGAAGCTGCGGCCAAGAAGATCCTGGACTCTCTATAGGGCGATCATCTGTATTTCCTTTAAAATATATTGATATTACATGCTATGTAAGAGTTGTCCTTTCGGCTTCGTGACAAGTAGTCATTCCAGCCAGGGCACCGAGTGTAGACCAGTAGTCCTTCCTAAGGATAGGGATACAACTCAATACCATGACCTTGTCTTCCACTCTGAGTGGGAGTGCGCTCTGAATCACGCATAATTCGCCAGGTGCCATTTCTCTCTACTAGAAGAAATACATCGCCTTGTCTATCGGCATTACTCGATGTTCCACAATAGACCGTGATGTGGTTGTCAGTATGTACTACCTGACGCCGTCTACCTCTGCGGGTGGCAACAGATATGCGAGTTGTTCTGTGATCGCACGATCTATGATAGTCGTCGTGACGTTAGTTATAGTCCAAACAGATAGGAGATTTCAATGCTTTAGCTTCATTGGAAGTGCCATACCTGATCCAAATATGCGTAAACCCAACGCGACCCAGGTCCCGCGCAACTTGTTCATTGCCAAGAGTTCGAGTTTGACTCCGAGGAGGTCCTACAAGCCACATGATCTGGGAGTGTTAGTTACTTGTCATAGCGACAACTAGCAGAGTCACTTTACTAGAGGATCCTGCGTAGTACCTGTTCCAACTTGGCGATGGACATGGTCTCCAGGATGGCAAGGCATGACTTGTTGATGTATTCTGAGTGATTCGAGTAAAATATAAAGATGCTGTTCGTCTTGATCTTGACAATATTAGATGAATCTTACAGTAGGAGATGGTTTGGAAACTGCTGTCGGAACATCAAGTCTTTATAGACAGTCACTTTCTATAGATTTCCCTGAAATGCGCAAGAGCTGTTGGTTCACTGTGAATTACTATGTATAGCATCATTATGCTATTGGGTATTATAAGCGTGTTGTTGGTCGGTTTGGAAAGCCAGAAAATGCAACGGAGCATCCTGGTCTGTCTGAATTGCCTCATGTTCAACTTCTGAAGTGTAAATGATAGCCTTGCAATCTCTTCAAGCCGGGGTCGACCAACAACATATAGCCTAGTTGGCCTGCTGTTTTGATCCTAGCTTACAGGAAAACGTGTATGCTTGAGGTTGTTGTTACGTAGCAATGAGGCTGTGAACTGTTGGGTCAACCGGCTAATGGGTTCGATAGGAGTTTCTGGGAAGCCTGTTTACAGGGTCTTGTTTCATTTCCCGCCATGAAGAATTGATTTCTTATTAACGTTGGCTTTTACCGCCCGTAAGGTGAAACAGAATACCATGGACACCATTCTGCTAACGCTAGGTACAAAGTATGTTGGTTGTAGAAGTCATGACATTGTTACATGAGATAGTATGTTCTTACATGACGGTAGTCGTAATATCCAATCATGATACCTATTCCTGAGCGCGCGCGTCTACCAAAGCTACTATTGGGCAGTGATATGCTATTCTTGATATCACAGAGGTTCAGAACCAACATGCATAAGGTGAGGTAGCGTGAGCCAATCGCCCCCTCAGTATGCAATATTTAAGTGGGGCTAAGTCTCGTAAACCGAATGTGGAGTCGTTTATTGCACTTGAACTTCGCGCCTCATTTTATCTCGCTTCCACGCAAATCCATGTCATTACTTTACCATTACATGACCTGCCGCACACTCTTTCTCAATGCACACTTGAACATCGCCGCCCATCGCCTTTCTGTTGCAGCTATAGGCACTTCATTTCGCAATAATTTTCTTAAGCACACTTCCGCAAAGAGCCGACTCTGCCCCAACTGTCCACATTCCCGCCCTTTGCCTCGCATCCAAATCATGGGCTCACAGGGCTCCCATAGCCCTTTGACTGCACAAGATCAACTTGGCGATGATATCGCATTTGATTACCATGATCTCGATCATGCCCCAGCTACCTCACAGGGCACTTTCCTTAAGGGCTCAAATGAGGGCCTGGAACCCTTAGAGGAGTACCAAGAAGGTGGCTATCATCCAATCCATATCGGAGACGTGCTTGGTCCATCAGACCGATATCGAGTCATTCACAAACTCGGCCATGGAGGCTTCGGGACCGTGTGGCTTTGTCGGGACTCTGTAGAGGGTCGTTATATCGCACTCAAGGTCATGGTCAGTGATTTGAAATCCGACGAAATTCTTGACTTCAGCTTGGCGAAGCTGGATCAAGCCACGCCTGGTGCCCAGTACATTGCGTCTCCTCTCGATTCGTTCTCCATTGAGGGACCAAATGGAACCCATCAGTGCCTGGCACTCCCACCACTTGGCCCTTGTGTGTCGCCCCGTTTGTGGATGCGGTTGGAAAAGGGCCCTGCTGCTGTCTTACGGAAATTTGCCTATCAGACAACCCAAGCATTGGATTTCCTACATAAGAATCAGATTTGTCACGGAGGTGAGTTTTTACTTACACTAGCCCTCATAAAGCTGCTAACATGTGCCTTTCGAGACTTCCGCCCATCCAATATCTTAGTCAAGTTGGCCAACCTGGACCACCTCTCCGAGGATGAGTTGTTCTCCCAACTAGGGCACCCTGAGGAGATCCAGGTGCAGACAGAATCAGGAGAGGAAATTCCAGCATCTAGCCCTAGGTACCTTGTGCAGCCCGCGGACATCTCCCGACTCGGGAACGCATTCCTAACAGAGGAGATTTGTGTCATTGACTTTGGCGAGTCATTCAAGTTCTCATCGCCACCAGAAGACCTCGGTATCCCAGAGAATTACCTCCCACCAGAGATTCTCTTGGAATGCCCTGATGCGATCGGTCCAGCCTGCGATCTCTGGGCTCTTGGGTGTACATTGTTCGAGATCAGAGAGCAACTTCCACTCTTTTATATGATCTATGACAAAGATGAATTACTAGCAGAAATGGTGAGGTTCTTTGGCAAGCTTCCAGAAGATTGGTGGGCGAAATGGGAGGCGCGTGAGGAATTTTTTGACGCTGATGGGAAATGGCTTCGAGATGAAGAAGATTGGTCGCTCGAGGTGGCGCTGAGCAAGCCAATTGAGATCTTCAATGCGGGTGAGAAGTACAAGGAGGGGCCTAAGCAGTCACTGGAAACTCCTGAAATTGAGCAGAAGTTGATCGCGGATCTACTGTATCAGTTATTCAAGTATGATCCGCAAGAACGGATTAGTGCAGAGGAGGTTCTCAGACATAAATGGTTCGAGCTATAGATTTTACCCTACCAAGCTTTACTTTAGTGAAATATCAAGTCTATATTGCCCATTTCTATTATCCACAGTGACTAAGTGCCCATTCACCTTGAACATCTTCAAGTTCTCGATTTCGGCAATGGCATATTCTATATATGCGGGATGAACTCTGCCCATTCCACTGTCTGGTACGCACTTGGCGGTAACGCTCTCAACCCAATGAAATCTTCGACAAAGATAAATACCCGAAACACACAATAAGAGGCGCACAGGAAAGACGTGACGATTAAGAATCCGACCTGAACGCCCAAGTAAGGATCTTTGCCTTGTGATATGTTATACGACCTGCTCAGAAAGGCAAAAGCACCCTTCTTCGGTTGTTGAGGTGTCAGAAAATCTTCATCAAGATCTCTGGTACCTCGCAACTTCCTCATTCTCCTCCTTCGCCAGCTCTGTAGTCTGTAGTACCAGTTTCGTACAGGATGAGGCCTTTGATCCAAGTCCTGCTCAACAAGACTCAGTTCAAGACCCTCAGCAAGACGATACTGCGGTACAAAGATCCACATGCACAGTTCCATCCAAAGAGCTCCTAACATGCCGTAGGCTAGCATATAAACACTAGCCACGCGCCAAAAGTCTCTTTCAACCGTGCTGGGGAACGAGAAGTTCCATGCAGCTAGGAAGACGGCACTGAAGACGAAGATAAATGCGACACCGACTAGTTCCAGATCAAAGTCCATTCGGAGGAATATATCGCCGGGGTTCCTGTCCCATGGTATCTTTGTGACGCGTCGTGAGAAGGGAGAGAAGAGGATTTTGCGCGAGAGTTCGTTGTAATACTGCCAAGCAAGGTTCAATGCCGTTTCGTCTCTGCTGACAAAGTCCAAAGGGGTTTGATAGTACGGCTGATCTGGTCGGCGTCCTTCCTGCATCTATGTTAGTCTTGTTTTTGAAGCTACTGAAGGGTTTCATTTCTTACGCGAGTGATTATGTCTTCCATAGTGGTAAGACTGTAAACAGTAATAGTTGTCCCCACGTCAGATGGCTTGTCTTTCCAGCACCATGCAGTTCCAAAGAGAATGATTACAAATGAAACTGCTGTGAGCTCCATGGTTGTCACGTGGAGTCCTTGGATCAGTCGTGCGATAAACGTTATGACGAACCAAGTCCCTTGCCAAAGGGTTATGAGTCTGGAGGTATCAGTAAGAAGAGTTCCTCAATGGTTTAAAACTAATGCACTTACCTTGCTAATCCATCCGACTTGTTCCTATCTTTGAGTTCACCATCACTGGTGTTGGGGTACTCGACATATGAGTTATTAACAAGGTAAAATAGCTGTTCGGCATTGAGAGGTATTGGTCGTGGAAGATCGTCAGCTGCAAGTACAAATCCACCCATATCGGCGAAGAAACCATGTGTGATGGTCCATTGTGTATAGCCTGCTTGCTTGAATTTCTATAGAGAATCAGTTGTTAGGTCGCTAATGACAGCCTGTAATGAGAGCATAACATACGGCGACAGATCTCCGGGCCGAAGACTTTTGCCCAATAGCCAACACTATAATGAACTCAGGGCCAAGTAATCCCAAGCATGCAAGTCCAAGTTTATCCCTAATCGAGCTCCAGAAGCCATCACCGGGTGCAGGAATATTGGGATAGACTGAAGTCCAACAGCATAAAAATGTCGTGACTAGACATGTAACTATTATATCGTAGGTGCCTCTTCCGTCTGGTGATGGTGTCCAGCCAACGAATTCGGTCCCGTTCGATGTCATGGGCGTAGCGGTAGAGCTGCAGGCAATTACGTCGTTAGAGAAAAAATACAGATCAGAGGGGTTGATTTGGAATGAGAATCGACAGAACCAACAGCCTGTGCTGGGTTACTTATTACCTCTGCAAGGTCACAACCAACACGCACACGTCATGTTCTTCAGGGTGCCGAGAGAGGCCTACCTGCATCCCCATGCATGGATGTCTCAGATTTGCGGCAAAGGCGTGGCTATGCTTGGCCTGTCTGTCTGTCTACTAAGTTACTGGGTACATATTGAGTAGTAATCATGCAATAACATTGCACTTTATCTGAGCAGTAAAGGCCCTAATTATCCCATAGTTCTCACTTCTAACGTGAAGACACTTCAACATGCAAGAAATAACTTGAGTGACTGCCGGCGCCATTAAGTTGAAGATTTTGCTGACAGGGCGGGTACCTACTATGTAATAGCTGGGCGGTAACAGAATGCGCGTGACTGGCTGTGCTCCAGGCAGCATAACTGGGGTTTAATATTTTGGCGGCCTCTGATTGCTTTGTTATTGATTCACAGCGTCAAAAGTATGGAGACATGATCTGATCTACAGGGGTCAGGGCGCGTCGGCAGGCCATGGCCAGGCCGCGGGATAGCCCTGCTAGGGGAGGCAAGAAATCTTATGGCTTCGATCCTAAGTGATGGAAAAGTTTAGGTAAATTATCCTAAACTTACTGGATCTGAGATTGATTATTTTCAGCACCTAGTCTAAAGGTCAGAAGTTTTTCTGCTCCCTGAGGCCAGGGCGCGGGATACCTCTGTTCTCCTTCTGGATGCTTAAATATCAGGACCTATCAATGTTCAAGTATCAACACAGTAAGATACTATTTTGTGATATTTTGTTTTACTTTCCCTTTTACTCCAGATGATATTCGCTGTTGTATACACTACGTATCTCTCATTTTCACCAATCCTGCTGGTGTCAAGTTGCTATGCAGAGGGTGACCACGAGCTTGAACAGGGGCTGGATTTATATCCATTGTATTTCCATGCCGCCACCAATTGGGGATATCACGCTTTTGAAAGTGGTCCTCAGTGTCCACAAATCTCGTTTCTCAGAAGCCAAGCTCATATAGCTACATGACTAGGAGTAGCAGGATCAGCCCGGTCTGGTTCCGCCATATCCATTGTTTTGAACAATCGATTGAGGAACTGCCCCAGAATCGGTGACCCTGAAGCAACAAGGCCGCACTGGGCTGCATTCAATGGACTAGCCACAGAGGTGTCGAGCTTTTTGGAGATGGGTATACCAGCAGACATAGTCGATGAGTGGGATCGGACACCGCTCATGTATGCCGCTGAAACCGGACGCGAAGCAGTAATAGAACAGTTACTTGCTACAAACCAAGTGGATCCTGATGCACAAGATAACTTCGGCCTAACAGCACTGATATATGCAACAGTTCATAATCATGTTACAGTAGTCAGGCTACTTTTGGCAACTGGCAAGGTTCATCCAGATAGACAGAGTTCACAACGCATGGATCTATCTTATGCTGATAATATTGGCCATGAGGGTACAACAGAGCTACTACTTGCTCATGATGCTAGCTCCGACCTTGACACGAATGCCTGTATTGGCTTTATAGCAAGGAATGTTGCAAGATGTATCGAGATTCTTGAAAGTAGGGATTATTATTATATTAGCGATACTGAGTCATGATGACTTCAACATATAGTGAAATTGGTAATTTATAGATGTTGTTCAAGAGGACAATAAAGGCATATAAATATGTAATTTGAAACCATGTCAGCTTACAGTCTAGACTACTCTATAAGTAGATACTTAACAAGAGACACTTAATAAGTCCGTATTTACAACATCGCAGCGTCCTCACCTGCTGCTTTTGGCATTGAAGGATTGTGCTAACATCCATCGCGTGAGGGGAAGATATGATGCCATTGTGTTATTGGTCCGCGTCTGGCTTGCTGATTAATCAGACGATAACTAACAAGTTACTATTTATATCTTGGTGTACTTTATCAGCCAGTGAATTCCCTCAATTATCCCGTGAGGCTGCATCGACGTTATACAGAAGGACCAGCATCATATCACATACTGAAAGGCAGAGACCAACAGCAGCATGTCCACCAACAACATTACCTTCTTCGATATCCCCACCAGGTCACCCCAGGTTTGCTGGTCGATGAATACCTGGAGAAGTTAGTCTCCATAATTAACAAACTGTGTCCGGCACTAACATGAGCTGCAGCGAGATTACTTCTCAATTATAAAGGTCTCGATTATAAGACCGAATGGGCAAGTTCTCGAAGCAGCTATAAGATAATTTTTCTAACTTATGTAGCTCGAATATCCCGAAATCAAGGAGCGTCTCAGTGAACAGTAAGTACAAAGTTCAGTTACATCAATTGAGCTTTCAGTAACAGTCCGGCACCTTCAGTGTATCCCCAAATGAACAAGGCGCCCCCTTTACACTCCCAGCCATTCAAATGCCAGACGGCTCATACATAATGGACTCTTACAAGATCGTCGACGTCATCGAGGAAAAGTACCCTGAGCCCAGTATACACTTGAACAACCCAATGCAGGACCGGCTGAGAGCATCCATGATAAAATTCATGACGGAAATGGTTCCAATTTACGTTCCCGGTGTAGCCAAAAACATCATCGGCGAAAAAAGTCTCGATTTCTTCCTCGAAACGCGTTTACAAGACGTGGGAATGCCTCTCTACGAGTACGGAGAAAAGAACTCCCCAGGAGCATTTGACAGAGCGGAGCCGTTCGCGCGTGAGATCACGGCGTTGCTGGAGGAGAATACGTCGGGGCCGTTCCTTTTGGGGGATGTAGTGAGCTATGCTGATTTCATCTGGGCGGGTATTTTGCTGTTTTTCCAGTGTCTTGGCGATGCGGAATACAAGGAGGTGCTGAGAATAACCGGGAATGGAGATGTTCACACCAAATTTCTGGATGGGCTGAGACCTTGGACAGAGCGCAATACCTGACGCTATCGATAAGGGATGCACACGAAATGATGTTGGATGAATTTAGGCTAATTACCCTGTTCAAGTCGACTTGTCGTTCAGCTGATTGGGCATTTATAACTTTGATATATCTCGATGCATAGTATTTAGCAATAGAGTATCTATTCATTGACTACAATCATCACTGTTTTTCCCAGGTCCACGTTGAAGAGAACCATTTCAATTCTCCTCATTGTTAAGAGATCCAGGTGGGTCGCGTCTGCCGATCTGCTTTCCCCCCGGGGTTGCTGTTTTCTCCATGCCAAGTAGTTTTCTCGCATCCACAAGCTTAACCGTGAGTGCTTGGCTGCTTGGCTACCTCGACGTTGCTTTTGGATAAGTTCCAGACCCAATGACTACCCTTGAATGACGATGTTCTGACTGGTATATGCGTGAGACAGCTGGTTAAATTGTCAAGGGCCAAGACTCTTGGTAATTGCCACGCGGAGGAAATCATCAAGCATCGAGAACCGTGGCAGTGGCTCATAATGGGTAAATTAATAACATGTTTCAGCCTAGGTATCGTGGATTATTTTCGCGTAGCCTTCACGCGTTAAAGCGCGTCAGAGATATACCTACCCTATGCTTTCGAGTTTTAGAAGGCATTATCATCTTACAGAGCTTAAGATATATAAAACCATTAGTGTCATTGTTATATGGAAGTAATATAAGAATCATAGAAAAAAGATCTATTGAGAAACTGAGCCTCTTGAAGTTTGCTCTCGCGTTTGCCATATACACTGGGTTCAACGCCATTCAGTGTTATCGAGGCATAGTCACCACCAATACAGTCACAAGATATTTCGCACAAGCCTGACAATTAATAACTGGTGGCATATCCAAGCAGTCCAACCATGCAGTTCTCTTCTATTTCACCCAGATCCGTCCATTGACCTAAGTAGCGTAATCGGCATGACTACCGGTATTTCCCGGCCCAATTTAGTTCGAAGCCTAACAACTGCAACAATAGGCAAAGTCAATTCTCTGTCAGTGAATCTTGACACAACACGATTCGGAAGACAGCGACATCGTCAGCTGAGCGTCTTATTCCTCGTGGCGGAGTCGACTCGGTTCATCAGTCACGCTCGACAGAAAACAGTGGATATCTCAAAATCTGGGTCTGGGGAATTTCGGCCCTCGGTTCCTGAACTCCATGTCAAACAAGGGCGGGTCGAGCTCAGGACAAGTCTTGTTAAGTGGACATACCAAAGACAAAAGAAAATTAGGTTCGTGAGCGCCAAGGTCTTGGGAACGGTTGTTGGCCGTATGAGAACTTGTCAAAAGTTCTGTCGTCTCCAGTTTATAGTCTTGGCTTGGCTGTTCTGGGGTCATCATGCGACGTGCAGGTCTAGGTCCAACGGCTCTGTCAATCGGCTAAATTCCATGCACATGACATGCCGCTATACATATTAGTTATGGTTATTTCAGCTGGTATGCCGAGAATAATTCGGGAATTGCATGTTTTTAATATTCGGGTTTTACGAGACCAACACGATAAATCGCGTTTGATCGATCAGGAGAAAATTGTTACTGGCTCGGTGCTCGGCGGACTGATATAAGGTTGTATTTACCCGCATTTACCCGCATTTAGCCAAATGCCACTCTAGGCCAAGACTGGAGAATATCCCCGAAACCGCCTGAGCAAAAGTCACGGGGTGATGATTCCGCACCACGTGGAAATCTCATTCTCGCTGCTTTATTCTTCATTTCTCGATGTTCAATGGCTTATTGAAAACATCGAGGAGTCTTGGAAGATGGCAAATATTGGAGGCACAGTCTATTGATGGCTGCCCCAAGAACGTCTGGCTACAGGCAAAATTGGATCTACAATGCCCAGTCCCGTAAGCATCCAGTGACCGTAAGCATCGCCATGATGTTATGTCGCACGTTGGGCCCGACGATTCTAGACAACAGATCAGATCAGGGTAAAAACAGATGCAAAATCTGATGCGTGCCTGATAGACAAGACGATGTGTAGCATGGTGTTCCTAGCGAAAACCCCGTGGCGAGATGAGAAATGGGCCCCCTTTTCGGTAACAGGCTAATAGCGAAAAATACGGCTACAGCACCCCCATGGGCGGCTTAATCGCAGAGCTCCATTATTCTACCTCAGTACGGAGTGCTCCGTGCAACAACATCAGTTCAAAAGTGCAGTGGAGTGCACAAGGCACAGATCCCCCAGCTTGTGACTGCAATTAGACTCGATTTCTTCTCCATTGTTTTTGACCCATCCCTGCTGAAATGAGCGCGGCCCGGCCTCCATCTTGGCTAGGACTCATGACTACCAAGACTTCCAAGACAGCCAAGGTGGAACAAGATCGCCCATTCCGACAGTGGACAGTGGAACCCCGTTAAGCGGACGCCTGCCATTTGATTGTTTTCTATTCATTCTGTTTTTGCCTGCTCGGTTCTTCCGTCAATCTGAGGTCTGCCAAAAGACCCGGTCCGCACGCCCGTTTTCCAATTTCAGATTGTTCTGGGCCTCACTCAAACGCGTTTTCTATATCTATCCAGGGACCTCCCCCCAATTTTTTGTCAGACTTCCTGTCACTCTTCACCTTCAGCAATAATCTGCTATCGCCACTGAGTGCTTCTGGCAGAAGAAGAACAAAACTCACTCTATTGTCTCTTTTAATACTTTCTCCCCCCGATTGAGAAATCGTCATGGGCATCAAGGACATCATCGGCCTCGGCGTCGACGAGAAGACGAAGAAGCTTCAGGAGGAAGCTCCCAAGTTTGAGCATGTTACTTGGTACAAGGACCCCGGTCTGAGGGTCTTGACCTTCTACGCATGCGTTCTTTGCGTTTCTTCTATGGGAACTGGTTGGGATGGGTAAGCATTCCCCGGATTTACTCGTGATCCAGTCCACTGACTTGGCGCGTTTCTTAGTATGTACATGGGTGTTGTTCAGAACTTTGACACCTGGAACGACTTCTTCGACAAGCCCGAGGGCAGCAGACTCGGTCTTTTGGTTGCTCTCTACCAGATTGGCTCAGTCGCCTCTATCCCTCTTGTCCCTGTTATCGCCGATCGCTGGGGACGTCGCCCCTGTATCGCTCTCGGTTTCATCCTTATGGCTATTGGCGCTGGTCTCCAGGCTGGAGCTCCTGATTACGCTACCTACTCTGGTGGTCGTGTGCTTCTCGGCTTCGGCAACTCGTTCGCTCAGATTGCCTCTCCTATGCTTCTCGCTGAGCTCTGCCATCCTCAGCACCGTGCTCGTTTCACCACTGTTTACAACTGTCTCTGGAACATGGGCTCTCTGCTTGTCTCTTGGACCTGCTTCGGTACTCACTACTGGGGCGGCGGCAACAGTGACTGGTCGTGGCGATTCCCCGCTATCCTCCAGGGTGCTCCCGGTCTTATCCAGCTCGTCATTCTCTGGTGTAAGTTGATCTTCTGGTTACATTATTCAGCGATCTTGCTAACGTGGTTATTCTAGGGATCCCTGAATCCCCTCGATTCCTCATCGCCAAGGACCGCCAGGACGAAGCCCTTCATATCCTCTCCAAGTACCACGCCAACGGCAACGAGAACCACCCAACCGTTCAGTTTGAGTATCGTGAGATCCGCGACACCATCAAGGCCGAGCAGCTTGCCAACAACAGCTCCCGATATATCGACTTCCTGAAGACCAAGGGTAACCGCTACCGTCTCCTCGTTCTCTTCTCCCTTGGTCTCTTCTCCCAGTGGTCAGGAAACGGTGTTGTCTCAAACTACTCTGCCCGTCTCTATATCAACGCTGGTCTTGATAGCGAGAACGAACGTCTCATCATCACTGCCGGAAAGACCATTCTCGATCTGTTTGTTTCTATCGGCTGCGCTCTCCTCGTCGAACGCCTCAACCGTCGCTTCTCTTTCCTTTTTGCCACTGGCGGCATGTGTCTGACTCTCCTCTTCTGGACCCTTACCTGTGGTCTCCACGAGCAGCATAGGGCCCCTGGCGCCAACAACGCCATGATCTTCCTTGTTTGGCTTCACGGTGTCTTTTACTCGACTTGTTGGTCTGGTCTTTTGATCGGTTATGCTGTCGAGATTCTCCCCTACTCCCTCCGTGCCAAGGGTCTGATGTTCCTCAACATTTCGGTCCAAATCGCTCTTCTGCTCAACAACTATCTCAACCCTCTAGCTTTCAAGGCCTGGCAAGCCCCCGCCGTCCCCGAGGGCGAGAAGGAAACCGGCTACGGCGGCAACACCTGGAGACTCTACCTTATTTACACCATCTGGGTTGCCGGTGAAGTTCTCTTCATCTTCTTCATGTATGTCGAGACTCGAGGACCTACCCTTGAGGAGTTGGCCAAGGTCATCGATGGTGACCATGCCGCTGTGGCCGATGTTGATCTTGAGCACGTTGAGAAGGAGGTTCTCAGCAAGGAGACCGAGAGAGTTTCTTCTCTGGACCAGGAGGTCCACGAGGTTGCTCCCAGCAAGGTCTAGATAACGTCTTGTTGCATTCATGCGAAGAGGGCACCGCGATAGTTAACAAACGCGCATCTGCTCGTCTACGATAATTGTTTTTGATCTACTAGTCTAATGAGCTAGCTTAATGAGTCTAATGCTGTATACCTTTATTGATGGACATAGTTCCCACTTTCCGTGAAATAAAAAGCCCTCCTGTGATTACAACTAGAGCCGCATCTGCGTATAATATCTACTGGATGCTAAAAGCCCATCTGAGACAAACAAAATATTAACACCATCTCATTAGCGATTTTGCCAAGTCACACAGTCCATCACATCGTGGATGCCATCAGAAGGGAATCGAGATGCTGGGAGGAGCGTAATCTGGTGGCCTTATTAGGGTGGCAATACAAAAATATGGATTATCTTATGATAGCTATATGCAAGATGTAGTTTTACGTACACCTGACAACGCTATGGGGGTTAAATAAGATCTGCAGACTTAGCATCATGACGCATGTCCCCATATCACGTTCTCGAGATGCGTTTGAGCAGATGACAAAAACTGTAACCACCTCGGATGCAAAGGACTCTCAAATCGGGAAAGTATGAGTTGAATGTGGGGATAAGAGAGGGGACCTGTCACCGACTCCTTGAAGCTCTTGAATGACACTGATACAAATCGTTAGAGTCAAAATTCGACGGATGAATAGCCTTGAGGGTTGAACTTACGGATTAGTAAACCTGGAAGTTTCCAATGGGCCGAAAGTTGCTCAAGTTGGAGCAACAGAAGAAGTTCGCAATTCTCAATCTCGGATATGAGGTGTAAGTTAGTACTCTCAGTATATTTCTTGTGAATATCCAAGAAGACAAGGGCCGTCAAGCTGATGAGTGAAAGTGCTGGGTCTACGGTGAGAGTGTAATTGCTGTCCCATTTCTCTGCTATCCCCGCTATGTTCTGGCAGGTCTCCAGAACACGTTGCCAGCTAAGTGTCCAATCGTCACCTTCTGGAAGATAGTAGCAGCTCGCGAGGGCAGCCAACAGTTGAGCCATATGCAAGTGAAGCACTGAAACTAACCGGGCATGGTGATCAGTATTTGACTCATTCATAAACGCATTCCTTCCAGGATTTAAAAAGTTCCGTGGTAAGGCTAGACGTATTGCAGATAGAGTTCGTTCTGCGTCGAGTAAGATGGCCGTGATGTTTTCGTGAGGAACTAGATAATGCATGCTCATTGCTCTACCGAATTGTCGCAAGACTGTGATGGTGATGAGATGAATATTGAAGAGCAAGCTGCTCTCGGTGCCAGTCTTGACAAATAAGAGCAGGTCGGGAAGGCCACGCGGATCGTAGGGGAGCTTGCAAGGGGAAATAAGACTCTGTGAGAGCTGACCCTGGTAATGGTCGTGGATAAAAGACGTATTGACAAGTCGCTCATCAATCTGATAGGGCGTCCCAGATGAGAGGTTGGCGTATGAGTCAAGACGATATACACACCACCAGACAAGCTTCCAGTCTTGGAGGTCCTTGTTGTTTACGTTTGACCATTCTGGAGAGACAGATTGGATTATGTCGAGACGATCAAGGCCCATCCAATACGCCAACCGGACAATTTTTCCTATTCGCATCCAGGCTTGTTGGCCTGGAAACTGATGAAACTCATAGAAAGCGAGTAGGCAGAACTTGCGGAAGAGGTTGAGTGATGGAAAGTCACCGGCTGTGTCTTCTTGGAGAGACGTGTTGCTCAAGATTTGGTCTATACGACTGTCGAGGTCGAAGTGCGTAGACGCGAATTTGAAGCCGAGCAGTTTCGCTGTGATGAGAAGCAAGGCCTCAACGAGTTCACAGCTGCATGTTGAGAGAATATCTCTGCTGCTTAATGATGTTGTTTCCGAGAATAGCGGTATGGCTTCATTAATGGATTTGAAGTACTCGTCGGCCCTGACATGGTCAGTAGGAGGACACGACAACACTCATAGTGCCTGGAGTTATAGGACAATGCGAGGTTGTCTCTTACAGATATGCCTTCTCCTCGGGGATGAAGTTCAAACGCTGTGATGGTTGATTGCTAGCTTGGTTAGATGCATGGGAAGTTACAAGGGTCTCGGGGCTCTCAGAGGGTATATTCGAAGCAGCTAGAACCAAAGAAACAGTGTCCTCTGAGACAGAATTACCCTCTGGAGAGGCTTCCTCTATGGCGTTG
>JABEEQ010001663.1:0-11215 GCA_014824365.1 Fusarium sp. NRRL 66894 | reverse complement strand
TATGACTGAGTTCACCATTGAAGACAAGGACTTGGCCTCCCTAGAGGGCAAGGTGATCATTGTCACAGGTATGTGGCAATACCTCTCAACCGTGAATCATTAACATGTATCGTGGCGTTAAGGCACACTCGGCTTATTACTAATTTCTCTTCAATAGGAGGTTCTTCTGGTATAGGTCTTGCCACTGTCGAACTGCTGTTATCCCTTGGAGCCTCGGTAGTCTGCGGTGACGTGCAAGCTACTGAGAAAGAAATGGAAGGTGCCTATACGTTCATCCGGACGGATGTTTCTATATGGAAGGAATTACTCGCATTATTCAAAGGGACAAAGAATATACATGGCCATATCGATCATGTCTTTGTCAATGCCGGCATTGGCCCACGAGCCGACTACTTGTCTATGCAGCTTGACGAAAACGGCGATGCGGTTGAGCCCTCAGGCCAGCTTTTTGACGTCAGCCTCAAGGGTGTCGTCAACACCTCTGCTCTGGCTATTTTCCACCTACGGCGACAAGAAGAGGGGGGTAGCATCGTTATCACAGGTTCCGCAACCGGCTTACAGCGTTTTCGAGCCGTTGACTATGGTGAGCAAGAGAAAACGATCCTAAACTGTTTCTTGTTGGCTAAGAGTGCGTATCAGCTACGGCTAAGCACGGTGTCCTCGGTTTCGGGCGAGCTCTTGTTGCGCGGCTTGAAGCAGCCCAGCTCCCGATCCGAGTCAATACCTTGGCACCCAGCTGGACAGATAGCAATATACTCCCATCTTTGAAGAGTTTGCTAAATGAGATAAACGTTGGGGTGCAGCCTGCCTCGGTGGTAGCTCGCTGCGCTGCTTACCTCATGGCTGACACCTCAAGGAACGGGCAGCTTATCCATGTGCAGCGTGGTAAATATGCCGAGGTGGATGAAGCCCTTTTGCTTCCAATGTATCGACGAATCAATGGTGACTCCCTCAGCGAGGATGACGTTCTTGGGCGCTTGGAAGAGGCTGAAACGTACGGTATGGTGCGAGTACAGCCTCAGTGTGTTGGATTTGTACCGTCTAAATTTTAGACCTAGCTTGGCTGTTGAAACAACTGCTGCTGAACGCGAGGGTACAGTATCAAGCCACTGGCATTGGACGGGCCTGTCGAAGTCGCGTATAGGATAAATTACTTATTTCATTAGCGCAGAAATACGGAATTGGTACCAGTTGGCGAAATTACTTGACGGAAAACCAACTTTATTAACTTATCTACTATGAAATTATCGCAAGTCATTCTGAAACCTTTTCAGACGCATTTACGGCAGTTCTCCTTTTCCTCTCCGTCGCTTCTTATATCAATAGTATGGTCACAAAATTGAAGAGACCGAGTGAAATAGTGGGTCAAGGTCGAGATTGCCACGATGCCCCATCACAAAATTCTAAAGCAATAAAAGTCCAACCACAATTTTCCCCCGCGGCTGCACAGGCGATATATTAGAATAAACCGATCGACATACATAAATGAACTTCGTGCGGAATGGCTATGTCACGCAGCGCTAGCGACTTCTCCATTTTCCCCAATCCACAAATCCTCTTCTTGCTCTGCATCATCTTGCCAAAGAAAGGGCTTACAAAATCCGCAATAACATTTACCGTCATCGTCGCTTATTGACCCATCGTCGTCTTGAGCTTCCGGCATTACAAAGGCCTGCTTGAAGAACGGTGATCTAAGATCATTGAAACAGTCTTGCTCTCCATATAGGATAAAATCTCGATAGCTTGCGAGCAGAGAGGTACTGTCGGCAGGGGGAAGTTCATAGAGGTCTGTTTGTTTGTTTGTCTCCTTTTCTTCCATCAAGAGACATGCGTCCTCGAACAAGTCGCCAACATCAGGGGTATTTGGATCGCTCCAGGATGCAAGGGGAAGCCATTCCGCAGGATTGGGGGGGAGTGAGGAGGGGTCATGTGGCTGCGGAGCTGATGCCGGCCTATTTATTTCCTCGGAAACCACGTAGCCCATACTGTCCCGTGTTGAACGGCCGGAGCTTGCGGCTGGTCGAACGAACCCAACCGCCTCTTTGTATTCAACGCATATGTTGCAACCAAACTCGCGTCCAGCCACTGTGATATTACTTGTGGCATAGTCTCGACGGAGGCTAGGGTTTCGTTGGCTCATTGGTGACCCGCATGCTGAGTCCAAGTTCGAGGGAGAGTCCTCAAAACAAGACGGGTCACAATAGGGTGGATGGTTTAGTAGTGACGAGGACATACAGTCGTCGCATCGATGCGGCCGTAGCAACACGCGATCAGAAGATAGACTCATGGCATGGGGCCACATAGATGTAGGAGCGACCGGCATCCTTTTGTGATCGAATATGTTTATTCGTTACAGCGCAGTTTATGCTATGTCCATGGAAAAGTTAAGAAAGGATGGCAAGCAGATAGCTCAGCAGGCCATGATTATTGATGCCCTTTTTGTAGGGACAGAGAACATTGGCAGGCCGTGAAATCTTGAGGAATCCCTATGCATGTAGATGGACTCGACTAGATAGTGAAGGGTGCATCAAGGAGAACAAAGGTACCAGATCCAGTGAGAAAATGGAACAGGGTTTTGGTCGCAGTGGAGAAATTTGTGAAATGTACAGTTGACTAATGTGAATTCACGACCAGGGGACCTTGCACCGGATGCTGGCCTGAACTATCCGAGAGGCCCCGCTCCCACCTTCCTTGCCTTTTCACAAAATCCCAGTCCATTATTCATACCATCAGGCATAGCCTCTCTATTTTCGGAAAAGGAGTATGACATTCTAACTAGATCCATATCTCTCCACTCGGTTGATTAAACTAAGAAGAAAAGTTCATTTTGGTCAACTCAATGGATACCTCTTCTCGACCCTTGGTAGCTTTCATCTGAGAATCAATCAGCAGCCAAGGCTCTGACCCGGAGGTAGCTCCTTATGTCACTGCCGCAAAGTGGTTGTCTAATCGATGACTTGTTCCAGAAATAGTACCATTTTTCATTCAGCCTAATCATTAACATTCTCACGAGCTCTAGACAAAAGCATCCTTGGACCTACGTACTAGTTTTCATGCAATTGCATGGGATACTTACTGATGGGAAGCCTTCTGCGCGCTTTTTGAAGATTCTGATTGATATTAAACTCCTGCATAACAAAACGTACCTATTACATTTAGACTCTTTGTCTATTTCCAGGTATGAGACGAGCTGCGGGTCTCAATAATTCCCTACCGTGCAAAGAACTGTACCCAATATTCACAATATAGTCATCGATCTGCTCTACGTAGATATGTTCAGGCGTAAGATAGTATAAGGAAAGTGGATTAATAACTAATATTGAAGTAAGCTTTCTCCGTACAATGGATATACTATAGCATGCAATGGGTCGAAGGCTTAGGTCAAGAAACGCGTTAAGATGTGTTTCGCAACATAGTTGAGAGTTTACTTGTACTTGCTATCAAGACAAATCTACCTCCTGGCCCAACCCCCTTCCCTCCCTTGATGTTTCATCAGCGGCTCCCCTGGATTGAATGATGACGTTCAAGTCGCTATGTAGTACTTAAGTTGCGCACACTGCGGGTTTAATTGACTCGGTCCTTCTTACGTCTTGATTTTTTCACAGGAACAACTCTTTTCCTTACTGCTGCGGTATAGGGCTTGCATTCAGAACCTCGTCTTGACTACGCCAATAGGCAAAGTTTCACTAGGGTTGAACCACTGGCATATTCCTTTACCCCAGAATAGACCAACCAAGTTTTCTATGTCTACGATATTCCGATTTGGAGGGGGTGAGAGCAGCTATAGATAGTAAGTATAAGGCTGATCCGGCATCCCTTGGGCTCTACCAGCGTGAAGGTCTTAATCATTTATCTTAATCAAAATGCCTGAAGACTTCGTTTTCTTTAAGCAACTCCCGCCTGAGCTGAGGACACGGATCTGGAGATATGCTCTACCACAGGCAAGTCCCGGAGTTCACTTCTTTCGTCTTTTAAATGCCGGCAAAGCTCGATTGAATCGTTATGGCATTCTGTTGAGTAACTGGCCAAAGGATCACTACCTCATGCCCCCAACATGGCCTGTCAATCCTTTCCCAAACACCTCTAGCGATTCAAGGAAAAAGATGGAGTCGCACTTAGGTGGTAACCCTTCTTCGTATGTAACCGGTCTGAATCTGCGGAAGACATGCAGAGAGTCCCGTTACGCCGCTTGTCTCGAGGAGAGGCAGAGGCGAAGTGGCGCTTGCGCGCTGTTAAGTCAAGGCTCAACTTGGATTGCCAAGGGACGCAAAACGTCGTGTTCATTGACTTCCGGAGAAATTGATTCAAGGGAACATTCATACATTGTGTGCGCTCCAGATGACCTCGTTATCATTCAGCTTCATCCTCTCGAATCAGCGTCTCTCACTCCATGCCGCAATAGACCAGATGCAGGCTTGGGGAAGTGGGTCCTCGGGATGCGGCACATTGGCTGGGAGTATCGCGCCGACTGGTTCTCCAACAGGAGGATATGCCCATCCACCGACATCCTAAACTTCCTGTGTTCATGCGCCTTGCGAGGCGCAAGGGCTGGCAATCTAGAGACAATATGGATAGTCAACTACAACATAAAACGAAAACAGTGGGTGCATTCAACAAAAACAGCAAACGGCAAGGCCGACATGCATGTTTTCAAGATGGATAGGTATCGACTTGTAGAAGTCGACTACAAAGATTGGCGCCGCTTGTCACGAGAAGAGGCTACATGGGAAGAAGTTTCGGAAAACCCAGAAGAGGACGCAACCAACACTTTCTTACCATTCGTCAACTTTCTTCAAGACTTGATCTCACTTCTGATTGGGCATCGCCAAGCCCTTCGACCCCATCCCGTTCGTGTTGGAATCTTGGCATGTGAGGCGTGTTAAGATAGGGGTATTTCAGCGAGCTTTTCTGTTCTGTTCTACTTTTGATTTCTATCATGCTATTTTAAGTCTAGGTATTGCTTCATGCAATATGTAAGGATGCAGAGACGCGTTCCATCTAATCAATTAATCTACTTAGGTAGGAGGCTCTAGATCGCCACCAACCCGCTTGACCCGTGGTCACAAAGACTTTCTGCGACTTGGTTATAGTATGAGACTCGCCATAACCTGGTTCCGAGCCATGTTCCTGCCGTAGGTACCTGACACCATCGAATCAATCCTAGCTTTAGTGTCAAGATATCTCGCAGGGATAAGAGGATGCCCCACTTTAGGTCACAGCGAGTTCACTGCGAGTTCACTGCTGAGTTCACAGCGACATCACAGTGAGTTCACTGCCGAGTTCACTTGGCTAAAGAGGTCCCAAGCTGCGGAGAATTCTTTGATTGGATCACTTAGCCCTGCGTTATTTTGTTGCCTAATTCCCAACCTTCTCGCATCCCATACTCGTCATGTGACCTACGCGATGCAGGTACCGTATTGCATTGTGATATAAAAATGGAAAATGGTAGGGCAAAAAGGAAAGTCTTGGTGTATAATGAGTCAATATCTTTTTCTTTTTTAACTAGAATCAATGTTCCTGGTCTAGCAATCTTTCTCAGGACTGAAGGGTGTCATGGGGTTGTAGCTTTCTATCCTGCCGCCTCGTGCTAGAACGTTTGCTTCAATATGGCCAGCCTGTTGGATCGTCGAAGCTCTGTGAAATCTGAACTTATTTAAGTGGATCGCTCTTCCTGATAAGACTAGTATCTGTGAAGTGCTGCGGTAGGCAAGGGCCCGGAATGCTCCAAAATACGGAAGGTCTCTGGGTAGTGGAACATGTTGATGCTTGATGGTGAGCATAACCATGAGGTTACTCAAGGATTCAAACCAAGCAACTTGTTGGTGGGCACTTGGCCAGGGAGAGGATATAACATACATCCTAGGACCGCAAAGGATGTGTAAAAAGAAATTTCAAAACCCAATCAATGAACTGTTAAAGAAATTTCAGATTTCTTTTCAAAGCATTGACATATCGTGGCTCACTTTCAGTTCCTTTTGAAATGGCTTATGACTCGTCGGGGCAGTATTCGCAGTCTATGTATCCACACTCCAACACTCTTCAGACTCCAGCATCAAGCCTACTCCCGCCATCCTATTTGGACTCTGTCGCCATCGATCCAGCATCTGTATCTCAGGACTTCACATGCACAGCGTTCTGGCCGAGGTCGGATCTTTCTACGCCCTCCGTCGACCATCCTTTCCCTGCATATCCAAATCATAGTTCAGTACCGGATCCCCACCTATACTACTGGCCCTTCTGGAACCCTTGGAACCCTTGGGATGCCAATTACTGGTTTCCCGACCCTCAAGAATATCCCAGCAGCTATTTTCTTCCTCACCAGACGGTTTGGGAAACAACTCCATTTGCGTCCACCCAGGATACCTTACAACAACAATCCAGCTTACCATATCTACTCGAAGGCACTGGTTTTAGCACGGGGATCATTGACCTGAGCTTCCTGCCGCCCGACGAAAGATATATTGTTGATTTAAGGCGGAAAAACATGAAGTGGAAGTCTATTCAAGTCGGGTACGCAAAATACTGGAAACCCATGACTATATCTGGACTGGCGATGAAACTAGGCAGGATTCGAAAAAGGAATAAGTGCCTGGAGCATATAATACCAGTGAAGCCTCATAAAAGATTAAGAGCTTCATCCACAAGTTGTGCAATTAGTAGCCCTTGATAAGAGAACGGCCAAGCAAGCCCGTTTCACTCATCGATGGATATACTACTGCACCTGCAACGAATCAATTGGTAATGGACCAAGTATATTGAGACTTAAACGGCAGCGGGGCGAAGGGAATTGTTTGTAACGTGTAATATGAATCCGACAAAATCATTGGAGCTAATAGGATATAACCTGAGAATTTCCGTCCCTAATACGCTGCTGCGAGAACTTTCAGACGTTGTAATTGAGGAGTTAAATTATTGAGGACGGATGCGATCAGCCTTTACCTTAACCCTTTGTCCTTGAGATTGGATTTTGCCATTGAACAGAAGCCTGGCAGAGAGACACTTTGGAGCAGCGAAATATCCTAATTCATACCATACCACTTCTTCCAAGCCCGCTTCTGGCTGTCACCTCTGAAAGTTTATTTAAAGCACAAGCGAAAGCATTGTCACGGCGAGCTCCGTTATGAACGCTACAAGCTCAGTATCGAAGAAAGAATGCTTAATGACTCATAGAAACTAGGATAGCACCTAGCAGCAAACGGGTTCAAGATTAAACATAGAGATAATAGGCTGACCATGGCCATACTCTACATGACGCATAGAAATAGGCGTACCAATTTAAACCAATAGACAAGCCATGTCTGCGACAAATACGGTCTTATCAGACAAACGCATCAGTAATCGTGAAAGTCATTATTCACGCATATTTCAGATGCACACAGCAGCCACGAACTATATGAGAACAAAGAGACGTCTAACCTTATGACCTCATTAAGGAGAAAGATATAGGTCAGCTCAAGTAGGACACTATACAATACAGCGCACATGGGTAGTCACGGATGCAATAGGAAAAGATGGTGGAATGCCTAAAGTTGATCAAAAAGAATGGAGAAATTACTATTAATGACGAGAGGAGAAATATATCGTATAGCTAATGAAAGGACTAGCTATAGATAGAACCAAGATAAATTCTAGAGCACTTTTAACTGCCAATGCGAGATACAGACTGGTACCTGGCGGGCCCATCCGATTGATAAATACCTCAAGGCTGCTCCCAGGGCCAACCAGCCACCTACCGTCTTTGAAAATATACATCGGCGCATGATGGGCCCACCTAGATATCCTGGCCTTTTAGACGGCAAGTTATTTCTCTTATCAAGTTGCGTTTTATCGGAGCAGGATATCCAACAATTTGAGCAGAAAATTAAGGAACATGGCGGCAAGGCTCATAAGAGACCAACGAAAGGCACAGCCTACAATTACATTGTATGCCCTGAAGAGAAACAACGAGACTGGCTTAAAGCGCCAGACAAAGATAAGATCTCACAATATAGCGGTGAAAATAGTAGCATTGAACTTTTGGATCCCATCTCCTTCGGATCTCTATGTTCTAACAGCACATCATGGAGCCCTGTTCTGTTCGGCTTGTCGGAGTTGGCCCGAAAGGAGACTGGGGATTATCCAGAAAGAAATGAACCCTCAATCAAGGATACTATCATTGTCTCATCCAATAGTTCGAAAGACGAAGTATCTACACTTCCAGCGACAAAACGTTGGCCATCCTTTTTATTCTTCGAGAACTAGGATACAAAGATATCACTGTACAAGCATATTGGCTCTAGTGGGTAATCAAGAACGTCCAAGTGGTAAGTTGCGACTCAATCATCCTTACCTCTAAGCTCAACTATTGCAGGACCGTCTGAACAATGGAGATAGTTCACCGATCCGATCATGAGGAGTGATAAAATGGAACGGGTCCAGGGTAAGTCGCGTGACCTTTGAGTACTGAGGGTGACTAATGCCATGTAGATCCGTGCGAGCAGGTTGAACTACCAGTAATCCATTGGGACCATTCGACAGTGTTATGCTGCAAAGTAACACCTTGGCTGGGTTAACTTAGCAGAGAATGAAGCATGTAGGGGCAGCCTCGATTCACCCAGGAGGTTCCTGGACGTCATACAATAAGCTCTTTCCAGAGATTCTGTATTCTAGGATTTCAATTCGCCAGAACTTCTACCATGCTTTACTAGATAATTTCGTAAGTAACAGGAATATGGTCTCCTAGAGTTCCACAAAACTCATAATAAGGAGGGGGGTTGGAGGGAGGGTACGGGCGGCAAATTCATTTCAGGGTTGGCACTTTTTAGTAATTCCTATAGTGATCGATATGCCAAGCCTAATACATATAACCCTCTGTATACCTAGCACTAATAAATTTCTCGGAAAAGCTCGGTTAAAAGTAATTTTAGTACTTACGACGCTGTTTAGGTAATAAAATAGTGATCCCTTAGTAATTTTTAAAAAGTGCCAACCCTGATTCATGCCATATTGTGTTGTTGTGACGGTTGTGGTTTTCCCAAGGGATAAACTAGTCCGTACTCGGTTTACGTTGGTAGATTTGTAGGGCAAAGACTGAGCGATCGTTGGTTGCCACGTTTCTTAATGATCAAGCTATGCGTGTTAGGCTTATTGATGTAAAGAAGTCGTATTGATAGCTGGTGAGCTAGGTTCTATGAAAGTGCTAATGAATGTGGTCTATATACTGAAGGTGATCCGAGAGGATCATTGAACTAGTTGGATCACGGTGATCCTGTTTCCGGTAGTTCCTGGAGCGTCGTGATCCTGCTCGTGAAGTGATCTAGCTCTGATTGGTCCGTGACCGTGGTGGACTTGTGTCTTGCATGAGCTTTTGTGGGGTAAACGTGACGTAACCGCGGGGGTCGTAACAGTTGGGTAATGTAAGCACTAAATACTGATAGGCATACAGTCGCTGCGTACCAATACTGTATCGGCCTGAGCTGACAGTGATAATTATCAGGCGTAAAGTCCAGAATAGCTAGATCCGTGAAATTCTACAACCCGAGCGCTACATCATAAGCCAAATTACTATACTTGCGCAGGGGCATAAATGGTTATCCTTACGCTATCCTCGACATGATGTTGGGCTAGCAATACGTTAGAATAGTTGAAATTTCGGTACCTGAGGACTTGATAATAAGACAGCTCTATTCTAACATACATACAGAGATACATGAATAAAGATTCGAACGCCAATTACACTGATAGTGGTCTAGTTCTCTATGAACCTCTCCTAAAGCAGGTTTGCAGACCTTTATAACGACGAGGTGGCATGCAAGTTCACATAAAGAGCCCGCATATTCTAAATCATAAAAGAGTGAGCTCCAACATCATCACAGAAATTAGTTAGGCTTCAGTAACAGTGGTGACTAAGCTTAAGTGGCGATGAAACCGATGAATATGGCGCATAGAACAGCGGCAGCTGCGCCGACGCTTCGCTGGACGTCTAGACTAGCCGCACTATTGTCACTGTCACGCCCCCCGTCGCCAGGTTCACTTATATGTGTTACAGCCTCACTCATAACGCTTAAGACTCGAGACTTTACTTCATCCAGCTTCCCCGCGATCAAGGTTTCTGTTCCATCAAAAGCCGTGCCTATGGTTGACGCCTTATCCTTGACCAGCGTTTCGCCACGGTCCAGGAGGCTGCTGCCCTTCTCATTCACTTTATCCGCAATCTCTGCGATGGAAGAGAGGAAGCTGTCGAGGTCACGTTCGAAGCGAACTTTAGGCGGAGCAGTGAGCCTGGGGCTAGTCGAATCTAGAGTAAGGGGGGGTTTATCAAACGACCCTTGGTTACTACTGAGGTTGATTAGAACATGCCACAGTGGATATGAGAGGCAAACACTGACGTCTGATGAGGGGCCTCGTCGGCCATGGCAATGCTCGTCAAAGCGAGTACGAGCATTTCTTGGTAGCGCATATTGATAGGGCGCAGATAGGGCAAATGGGGGAGGATAGAAAGCACGAGCTCGGGCAAGCAGGTATTGGAGTGGTTGGATAGGTTTTATAGTGGCGCCTGATGCTTTCCAATATAGAAGGAATCATTAGTCTCAATGCCAGTTGTGGCAAAGCGTTTACAACTATAGCATAATACTTGACTGTATTTTCTGTTGAACACCTAACAGTTACCTTTTTCTCATAGAATTCAGTGTTTTCACCTTGGTAAGGTTCCCATCCTAGTCTATATGCCGCAGCATGTAGGGGTACGCTATTTTTGTAGCCATCGAACAAGAGTTGTATATTGTGCATGTTGGGTCATTAACAGGAGATCAATGTGATGCGTGTTCCTATAATAACTTCGATCCCCGAAATGCAGCACTATTAGGGGGACTTGTGAGCGTGTTGGGCGGGGGAAGTGGAAAAAAGCTTCTCCTTGGGAAGGTACACATGTAAGCTGCAACGGAAAATCATATTATGGTGATCAGAAATCTCGTGGCGCGGTCGATCGAGCCTTAGAATTTCACACTCCCTTCTCAAAGTCTAGGTATTTAGCTCAACTTTACCAGTCACGCTTATTATCCAGGACTAAATCGGAGAAACATCCTATTTATAAGTGGGAGAGTTGAGCGCGGTTCATAGATTTAACGTATGATACCAGCCAGATTAGAACTAAGGTCACACATGTAACAACACACTCGCCGGGGCAGGGGCGCCAGTCTTGTACAACACGTCAGTGGATACAGTCCCGGCCGAAATC